>PVIC010026892.1:0-24236 GCA_004025085.1 Thryonomys swinderianus
AAAGAAAGAAAGAAAAACAAAATTCTCTTACTTGTTTGAAAATTCCTTGGTCCAACACCTTTGGGGGAAAAAAAAAAAGACTATGAAATCATAAGTTTGGACTAAATTGGAGTTAGCTGTCAGAGATTTCTGCCCAAAGTTGAGTTTCTCTTTTCATTTGAGTTTTCCTTGGACACAAAAGTTGTAATCAAAAAAGTCCACAAAATCACAAGCCAGAGACTGGCCAGTCTGTGTCTGACCTTTCCAGCAGATGTTTGTAAGTGGACAGAATTGCCTTGTGCAGCCCAGACTGCGTAATCTTTGGTTAAGTTTGTTTCCCATCCAAATACTTAAGACAGACCGTGGTTTGTGCTGCTGGGCCCTGGTAACAGGATACAGAGTCCAGGTCACGGACTAAGCTCAGCTGGATCAGAAATGACCCCTTTAATCTTGGGATGAAAGGTTGATACATTAGGGAAGTTAGCTGATCTGATCAGTAGGATTTCTCTTTTTTTGCTAACCTCAAAATTATTATGTGGACAGCTACTTGGCATGGTGAGCAGAAGAAATAAAAAATGATATCTCAAGTCTGATTTGACCAAAAGCTTTACTAGCTAACACAGTACAAATCTACCTCAGGAAGTGATGTAACAAGGTGGACCCACCACTAGCTGTTTAATGAAGGAGGGTGAACGGCAGGTAGAAAGGATGAGTGAGGATATTCTCATCAGAATGCCTTTACCTACACCATTAATCTTACACAAGAGAAAACAGGCTGGAGCGATATGGGAACCACCATTCATGTACAGAATCTCCTGTGCTTATTTTAAGAAATAAGAAGGTCAGGTGCCCAGGGATTGTATTAATTGACCTCCTACCAGGGAAAAAAATGGAAACTGGGTTATGAGTGAGCATGCAGTGCTGGTGACCAGGCTGGAGATAAATTCTCGAGAGGGTGTTGTGTGTCTCGAAATCCCCAGACAATGAGCAGGGAAAAATCCACGGCACTAGTGTTGCTCTTGAGAGGCGAAGGGACCCGATGATCGGGCGTCTCACACACACCTGGGATCAGAAGGTGCAGTGGAGTGCAAAAGTAGAGACTGTAGGCCAGCTACCTGAATCCAAGGGTTACCTCTCCACCATCTGGTCATGCAGACTTGGTCAAGTGCTTTAATCTGCCTGAACCCGCACTGTCCCGTGTAATGCTGTCAGTTTGGCAGTAAGGCTTGATGGAGGGCTACTCAAAGGGTTACGCCTGGTACATGGTGGCGCTCCAAAATGCTAATCTCTAAGATCCCTTGTGTTTTCGGTGACACTATCATTTTGTGAAAGAGACAGGAACCAGGTTTGTGTACCAGATATACTGCTCTGTATCTGTATGAATGTCGAGAACATTTTTGCCCTCAACAAATTCAAGTTTCTTCATCCTTACAATGGGGAAAACAGTAATTACCATGTAGAGAAATAAGATAAAATGTCTAAGACTGTTTTTAAGCATTTATTGTTCTATCTCTTCCCACATGTGCCACAGAGTGGAGCACAGATGTGTGAGGAGACTTCGGAAGGGTGCCTGTCATCTCTCACAAGGAGATAGACAGAGACACAGGGGTTCAGCATGAAGCTAAAGCCATTATGGGAATAGGAAACGTGACAATAAGTTCCGGGAACTTTTGTAACCCTGTGTGATCATAGTGCATCTCCACCGAGAAGAAGCTCACAGGAAAGTCAGAACTGGATGAACACAGTCACAAGAAAAATTCCCAACAGAAACAAAGAGATACGGAATGGTAAAAAAAAAGATCCCGGAGAGGTGGCATGTGACTTGCTATCTTTAGTCATTAGTGTCCGCTGTTGAGATGAGAAGCAGACACACACTTACCACTCCGGGCACACATCTGCTCTTTCTTTAATGTTCTGCAGCTAAGCTTCATATAATCCACCTTGCTAATTTTATTTAACATCTCTATTTTTTCATATTTTCTTTTTTGAAGCATTCCAGGTCCTTTTGCATGTTTTACTTCCTAGATATACAGCATGCCAGGAGTTGCAGGAAATAAAAAGAACGACACTTATGCTTTGGTTCTTAAACTTATCCCCCTAAACTCACACCCAAGAAGTTGTCTACTGGCCAATTTGCATTTGGGCCCCTTCTTATGTGCCTGGCAGGAGCGGCAACTCTGTAAACTCGCTCCATATGTGGTACTAATTGGCACTGTTGGAAGGTTAAGAACGGAAGCTGGAGACTGAGTGGCACAGAAACCTGACAAGACCTTCACACAATGACTCTCAACAGGAGCGACCAATGAGAGTTGTCAGGAGAAGGATGGGCCCGGGTGATGGGTCAGTGAGATGAACTGCTCAGCACTTAGCAGAAAGCAAGTGAAAGGTTTGAAGTAGGTTCTTATATTCCTTATAAAAATCTCCAAAATAGACCAAGGAAAATGTGTGCACTTCACACATGAAGTCAAGAAGTATAAATGTACAGTTGGAAGAATGATCTAAGGTTAAACGGAAGCCCTGGACTGTGAGAAGACTCAGCCCTTGATTCTGGCCTGTAAACCTCCCGTAGGTCCATTCTCCATCTGCAAAGCAGTCTCGGCTTTTTCTTATGATTTATTTCCTACCAGCTGAAAGGAACAGGAGGCAGATTTGTAGTTTGTTAAAGTGCTTTGATTTTTCAAACTTCAAACCCAAACACAAGGATCTCTTACAACATCTTAGCTGTGGGTCTCTGTGGGCACAAGGAAAGCCACAGTGGTGTTGGGGATAATTATTCCCCTAGACAGCTGTGTGCAACCAGCTTGTCTAGGATTCAAGAAACAAAATGTTCGAGAAACAGAAGGAAGCCTCAGGGAACCGGGGTTAATTTTAAAAATATGCCTGCAAGGATGAGAACTCAGGAGCTGCCTCTTCGGCCACATCAAAGGACTCGTGGAATCAGACAGTTTCGCTTTCTCCTAAATCAAGAGAGAAGCACAATTGTTATGGGGGTTTGGTTCCCTCATAACAATTATAACCGCAACATTTAGCATCAGTTTTATGTCCTTCCTTGTCCCCGTGTACCTGTGCTTCCTATCAGAGCAGAGCTGAGAGGTCTCCCAGATCTGGCCTATCCTGTTCTTTACAGAAATTTTTACTTTCTTCGGCGCCGCAAACAGGAATGCAATTACAAGGACTTGAAACTGCCAAGGGGACACTCTCTCCAGGGGACACCGAGTCTGAATGTTTCAGGACCACAAGCAGTCTACTGTGGCTTCACAAAGGCCCCGCTTTCGCTTGTGCTTCTCTTCCCATGAGGCACGGGTATGTAGGGGCAGGGGGCAACTCATTCAATGTACAAGAACTTGAGAAGGACCCTATATTGTTTGGGCCTAAGGCAACCTTTCGTTTCCTTTTCTGTTTTTAATCCACAATTGTGTCATTTAAAGCTGGTATTCCTATAACTACAACTATTAGTGTTACCACGATTATTAGTTTAATGAGAAACTAATCGGAAGTCCATTTGAAATAGGAAAAAAAAAAATTACCCAAATGAAGAAGGCTCTCTTTTGCAGGTGGTCTTAGATCAAGCTGTTACAATGTATGCCACAGATTCATGTCTTAAGTAGGAAGCATTTGTTTCTTGGGATCTGAAGCCTGGGACATCCAACCAGTCTCCACCAGATCTGTTGTCTCTTGAGGGCCCACTTTTGGCTGGTAGATAGCTGTCATATTGTGTCTTCACGGGGAAGAAAGAGCACAGTGAGAGGTCCTGGAGACTCTTGTAGAAAGTTTTTGTTTCTTCTCTAGTATACAACGCAGGTTTGAAGAAATATTCAAAGACAGAATTAAAGAAAAAAGTGGGGAGCCAGGATAGCCAATGTTGAACAACTAACAAAGGTCTTGGTTAGTCTAAGTCACGATATTTACTGGTAATCAACGTTGAGGTCAAGGGAAACTAAGTGTGAGGGTGAGCAGTCACATAGTTGTCATGGATACTAATGCAGGCCAGGCTTATAAAGGAAAAGACGAACCATTCTTGAACAAAAAGCAGAATAGACAAAATATAGGGCTGCAATTAGAATGATTTTTTTTTTTAGTTAAGAAGGTCTGGATCGTGGGAACAGACTTTGTGTGTGAGTTACTCTGACCTTGGCTGCCGTATTATCTCATACTGAGCACCACAGTTTCACAGGCCATTTTTCTGATCTCTGCTGTGGCCTCTCGTGAAGGTCATGCTGACCTGGGCACTATCGCAATGTTTATGAGGTGCTTCTATGAGTCATGTAAACTTCAGCCAGACTCATTGCTTTAAATGAGCCATTTGAAGGGTTAACTCTTCACAGCCTGAACTGTTCACAGTCTCCTTTGGCATAATCAACAAGGGGGTCCCAAATAGACAGGAAGGGGGAAAAGCAGAGGAAGAGAAGAGGATGAAGAGGGAAGGACACAGGGGAGGCTGTCTTTTGTATTATGATGATATTAATCACATCAACAATAGTCCTGATTCTCTCTCAAAGACCTCACCTCCAAAAGTGACCATATTGCCTTAGATTTGAATGTAGTAATTAGGGGGAGGGGCGTGAACATTCAGTCCACCTGTTCTCCTAGAGCACAATGGGAAGTGGTCAACAGGGGGTGGTCATCAGTACAACCAAAAGCAGTCCAGAAGAAAGGAAGGTACACATCCTTAGACATAGATGCAAAAGGCACTGAAATTCATACTGACAAACATGAATGTCAGAGCCATCTCCAGACCTGTTTCTAATATATAAATCAACTGTATTTTGGAGTTTTCAGAATGTGATTTTATTTTTAAAATTTTTGTTTTAACATAATGCAAGTAGGTATTAATATAGAAAATGTGAAATCTGTGCTGTGAAAACATAAAAATTAGAGGATAACAACAGGAAATACACTATGTATCATGATTTTAAAAGAATATCTTTTCATTGGCTAATTTACCTCATATTTTCTTATGATACTATACTTGATTTTTGAAATTTTTAAATTATTTTATTGGCACATTTTAGGTATATAATATGATAATCTTCATCAATGGAATCAAAACAAAGTCTCTGGGTAAAATATTTCAGTTATTAACAAAGTACCTCAAACTCCTATAATTTTGAATAATTTCTTTCTAGTCCATAATATCTATTATAATTTTTGGTCCTTATTTACACTTAGTTTCTCACACCAGAGAGACAGTGAGATATTTACATATCTGTTTCATTTATTTCACTTAAGGCTATGGCCTTGTGTTTACTACTTTTCTCCCCTTGCTGAGGCAAAACACATCACAGCCATAGTTAAAAGGGATGGGGCTTCTTTGGCTTACAGATCACAAAGCTTTCAGTCTGGAATAGGCTGGCCCCAAGGCTGGGATGGTAAACAAGCGTGTCAGAGGACAAACAACATGGCACAAAAAGCCAACAAAAAGAACAATAGAGTTTAAGACCATCTTTCCTCTTTATCTTCTTCAGATCATCCGTATTAGGGTGGCGCCAAACTAATCACTTTCACGTAGTGGTTTAGTAATCACACACCCTGACCTCTGTTCACTGGCACAAGATAGGCTTTTATATGCCAAAAGATACAAACAGGATGATACAAAGTAATGAGAGCAAACTAAGTCCAAGATCCAGCAGGGCAAACATTAAATCCCACAGCTCCACTGCCAGCCAGTTCCACTTGCCATCCGTGGCAAGATGTAACCTCCAAAGAGGTTGGATGCCTCTATCCTCGTAGATCTCTGGTGGTTGTAGCTCTCATGGCTTCTCTCTTGTTCTGGCTCTGCTCCCTCCTTGCAACTTTCCTTAGATGACCTGTGTTCCTGGCTTCTCTTTCTGGAGTCCCCACTGCACTTTCGGCTACACCCACCCAGTTTCGCATACTGCCCTCTCAGGGGCCCACTGCCTGGCCTTCCAAGCCTTCCTCTGAGGTCTGAGTGGAAGCCTTTCTGACACCACAACTCTTGCATCCTGCATGAACCTAAAGCTGGTGCCTTGTGGATGATGCTGAGGTTTGCTGCCAGGAGTACTGCTGGGGGAGGAGTAGCCAGTCTTCCCTTTCTCTTAACTATAGGGGTCCAGTGTCAATGAACCAAATCCCAACAAACAACTGCCCTCAGCAGCCATTTTGGAACAACTTCTTTAGGCTGCTGCCATTTTGGAACAACTTCCCTAAGGCGCCATTTTTTAATAAATTTCTGAGGCTCTTACTGTTTTGGATCAGCTTCCCTGGGCCACTGCCATTCTATGACTTAGTGCTCTGGGGCTTCCTTCTCAATGCAAAATCTTTCACCAAAGGATGAAGGCCTGCTGCTTCCTATAATGCCCTTAGGCTATCTTTTCTATTCTCTTGTTCTTTCTCAGCAATCAAGATCTCTGCTCTATCTTTGCAGTCTACTGCTTTGCTGCTTTGCTGGAGCTTCTTTTCCGGCCAAACACAAAATATTTTAAATTGTTCTTTGCTCTTTGCTCTTGATTCTCAACACAAATCTGGCTTAAAGCCCCCGGTAGCATCCATGCTACCACTTTAATATTCGACTACCTTGAAATTTCTTCTGCAAGTTTAATTAGTGCACCACCCCTAATTTTACTCTCAGGCAAAGTCTCTGACCATGAACAAAATGCACACAAACTTTCTGCCAATCCATAACACACAGCATCTGGAGTCCAACAGCCAATGCAGTCCTTTTTCACGTATTTAGAAATGGGTATCATCTCAGATGTCCATTTTTTGGATTGGGTCTTCAAATTTGAGGGGTTTGATTTTTTTTAATTCTTTGTATGTTCTACATCTTAGTCATTTGTCTGAGGAACCACTGACTAAAAAATAGCACCATTCCATTAGCTGTCTTTTCACTCTATTGCAAATTTCATTTACTGTGAAAAAAGTTTTTTAATATCATGAGATCCCAGTTGTTCATTTTCTGTATTTCCTATGTGGTTTGGGTTTTGTTCAAGAAGTCTTTGCCTACCCTTATATCCTGTGCTGATTTGAGTGTTCACATTGTATCCAGCTACTCTACTTAATTTGGTTATTAAATCTAGGAGGGTTTTTTTGGTGGAGTTTTTGGGGGTCTGCTAGGTAAAGTATCATCATTTGCAAATAATGATAATTTAATTTTGTCTTTTCCTGTCTGTCTCTCAACTAATTGCTGTGTCTGTTTCCATAACTATGTGGAATAGATGTGGTGATATTGGGCATCTTTGTCTTGCTCCTGATTTTAGAGTGAGAGCTTTCAGTGTTTCACCATTTAGTATATTGGCTATTGGTTTATCACAGATGACTTTTATCAGATTGAGACTGATAAACTATTCTATTTTCTTTAGTTTTATCATGAATGGGTATTAAATTTCATCAAATTTTTTTTTGCTTCTATTGAAATGATCATATGATTTTTGTTTTAGGCTCTGTTGATATGATGCATTACATGTATTGATTTTCTCATGTTGAACCATCCCTACTTCCCTGGAATGAAGCCTATTTTATCACAGTATATAATATTTTTCATGATCTACTGCATTGTTTGTCAGTATCTTATTGAGGATTTTTGCATCTATATTCAGTAGGAAGATTGGCCTGTAGTTCTCTCTTTTTCACTGTGTCTTTCTCTGATTTAAGCATCAGGATAATACTTGTTTCCAGGAATGATTTTGGGAGTATTGCTTTCCTTTCAATTTCATGGAAGAGTTTGAAGAGTAGTGGCATTAGATCTCCTCTAAGGTTCTGATGGTTTCACTATTGAATTCAACAAGAAATTTAAAGATCTAACGCCAGAATGTGATTTTATGACTTTTCAGCACGCAGTTCAGGACATAGCTCATGATAAAAATGGGCCCTGAACTGGGTAACACAGGAAGTTCCATAGCTGAAGACTACATAGATGTTTTGTGCAATACTCATCTTCCCAGTCATCATTTTTCTTCAATTTTCTCATATCACACAGAAGGATTTACTCAATTATTAACAATTAAATATTCATTATATAAATTCAGTTAAGTCATAAAGTTGAAAGTGGTAATGTTTTGACTTGGGTAAACAATTTTCCGATCTAAAACTTATGAGGAGAGTTTTTCTATCAAGGATTTACTCAGGACATGAGTTATACTGTTCAATGCTTTCCTTTAATGCATTTTCATAATTTACAAATAGGCAAATAAATCAGTGCATAAATGAAGAGAGAAGCAGATAACAGTGAAAATTAAAAGTTGATAAAGAAAGTCTATTTTAAATAATGTCCTTCCTTCCCAAGGTCTTGCAAGCTGGACCATAAGGTCAGCCTACACAGTCTATGTCCCATTTTTTTGAGAACTGCTCTTCATGCAATTTCAAAGAAGATAAAAAAGAACTGGAGACATTGGGAAGATATTTTTAGTACTAAGCTTTCAGTGACTTTTAATGACGTTTAGCCATTGCATTTTATTAATACACTCAAATATGCACAAACTGAAATGACTACAAATCCACCAATGAATTTCAGAGAAACATACTGTTGAACTCCTTCTCCTTTTATGGAAAAAAATAGCTTTACTAGAAATTCAAAGGATTTGTAAAATTTCCCCAGCTTGATATATTACTAGAAATTATTTTACATTCCTAAATTATTTCCCTGATGTTCATATTTGTGAAAGTGGTTCAGAGTAGTACATGGATTTGTTCTATTCCGCTTCTTTGGGGCATAACTGACCTTTGCACCCCATTTGTTACCTGGGACCACTGATATCTTGACCAGTGAAAAGTCAGTGGAAATCCCAGGGGTTAGTACCGAGTAGAAACTTCAGGGCCACTACCTGAGTTCTCTTGTTTCCCACCCCTGACAAGGATGATCCTGGAGACACCTGTGGATTGACTGGAAGCTCAGCCTTCCTCAGTCTTACAATGAGTAACACCTGTCTCCAAGCTGGGCTGCATTTCCCCAGTACTCAAGTAGTAAATCACAATGAAATTAAACTCCTGAGGTACTGCACTTGTTGCGTACACAATCTAATGTACCTGTCTCAAATGGAAATTGAACAAGGAAGTGAGACCCCATCATTCATAACCTGGATATGCCATTTCCTATTTATACACTTGTCATGACTTTCTTATCTCTAAAATATAAGTACCAAATAGGATGATAAAAGAGTTTCTGATAAGCTCACTATTTAAGAAAACAAGATATAAGCATGGTTTTTCTTCAGTGTCTTATTATAATTTACTGATATTATTTCATAAAAATATATGTGAACAATATATGTAAAAATGGGCTTGCAGTTTTGATGGATGAATGAATAATGTCTATTTTTGTCTTATCCCTCATTCTCATATATATTAGGAATTTAATGAACACTGCTCAGTAAATCTTCTGATACTCAAGGCAATTCTTGCCTATGAACTCCAATATAAAAAAAAACAAGCAAGTTACATAATCGCAACATGCTGCGGCCCAGGATAGCCCTCCCCCCTCCATGAAGGAGGGGTATGGAGGCGGAATAAGATTAAACCAAAACAAGACTGAGGCCCAGCATAGCAAACATTAAGCCACGTAGTTCCATGGGAAGCATTTGGGGCACAGAGTAGTGAGATGTGAGGTTCAGAAGACTGGGTCAACCAGGATTTATGTTCTTGCTCATTTCAGCCCTCAAACTTTTGTCACTGCCTATGGCTTTCCTCAGCAGATGTGCCCCTTCCCAGCGTCTGCGGTGTCCTGACATCTCCACTGAGGTCTTATTCTCACCCGCAGCTCCACCTACCCCTTTTCCAGACGTTCCTGGGAGAGACCGTGATCCAGTCACTCAGTGTTTCGCCTGCCCTCCCAAGGCCTTCGTAGTCTGTGCTGAAGTCCCCAAGGTCCCACGCCTTTGGCATCCTGTGTGCCTGCAGAACCAGCAGCGCAAGGGTTACACCGACACAGGTCTCCAGCTCAAGCTGTCGCTGGACCTCCTGGGCCATACACTGAGCAACTCGTGAGTACTTGAGTGGCTGAGCGTGGCAAACCGAGTCACAGGGAAACCGTCCCCCATGTGGCCATCCTTAAGGCCCGAGGCTCACAGTTTCCACCACTGGGCCCGTAGAGTGGGTGAGGCCTTGCTGATTCCTGAGATGCCTTTAGGAAAACTGTCTTTCTTCTCCAAGTTCAGAGCTCTTTCTTTTTTAACAGCATTAATCGTTTCAAGAACTACAGGTCCTTTGACCCAAATTAATATACAGTTCTTTGCTGTCCAATCTCTACATTTCTTCACGCTTTCTTGGTCTACTTTACACTCATAATAACTGAATAAAAACACTAAATAGCACTCATCCACAGCCTGAATACTGAATGGAATGCCCTGTCCTTCATGAGATAAATTCATTTTCCGCCTTTATGAATGTAAAGATTGTGCCTCTCGCACAAAATCTTAAGACATGGAAAAAAAATGCAGACTTTTTAAAATCAAATATATGTAACATACATGGCCACTAATATAATTCCTAGTAAAGTCTTTATTCCCGTATGCATTCATATCAGCCTTGCTTTTAGCATCTGAATTTTGATCAGCATTCTAGTGTGAGTTCCAAGTATGGCACCCATCAGGCTAAATTTATAGGGTTTTAGAAAATCTCTCTCTCCCTCTCTCTCTCTCTCTCTTTCTTTTTTTTTCTCCTGTCATCATTATGTGTACATTTGCAGTAAGGTTCACATCCCTTAAAAAGGAAACACTCCTCATTTCTCCTTTGGCTAATATAGCATTAACAAATGTTTGGTTCTTTTGTTTATTCAACTCTATGTTTTAAAAAAAAATAGGTTATTTGTATTTATCAAAATAGTCTGTAACGTACAGGTGATCCAGAAGTT
This sequence comes from Thryonomys swinderianus, assembly GCA_004025085.1. Classification (NCBI taxonomy): domain Eukaryota; kingdom Metazoa; phylum Chordata; class Mammalia; order Rodentia; family Thryonomyidae; genus Thryonomys; species Thryonomys swinderianus. Next base: position 10,784 of record PVIC010026892.1, read on the forward strand.
TTATTTCTGCATGTGTTATTTGCATGGATTTGCAGTTCTGACCCCAAAGTGCATGTGCATTAATCATATTTCCAACAGTACTCCTGTTATTCATAGCGGTTGGCTCTTCCACCGTCCGCGCGTGTGGGGTCGGCTGGGGCTGCGCTCCCGGGGCTGCCGTGGGGCCAAGCGGCGCTGTGACTTCCTGGCTCCTCTGAGAGCCCACGGCTGGGACGTGAGCGCTGGGCCGGGTGACGGCAGCCCACCGCCTCCGTGCCCATCTTTCTCATATGTAATAGCAGCTCGTACTTAGCCGCACACCGAAGGGCGACCAGCCAACGCAAGTGGATGGAGCACGACGAACTTCTGGTGAATGAGCATCCTGCTCGCTCATTTCCAAGTCAGGACGAAAATTAGATTAAAACAAAGCATCTTATCAGGTCCTTGGGCTTCCTCCATTCAGTTCTCGCAGAGTGCACCTTCTTTTCCTCCATTAGGGTGCATCAGGTACATCATACTTATCTTTCAAGGCCCAGGACATAGCATGGTTCCCGGAACACAAACTATCTCTCACAATTGCTAAATAAAATATATCGAAGATAAAAGTTCCATTTAAAAAGATAGCACAAATAATAGAGGATATCAGTTGATTCCCAGAACAATCAGTGCTTCCAATAATACAAGCTAAATAAGTTTTACATTTTCATTTTTGCAGTAATTATTAAACATTAACCTCACTTTATATTTCCTAGGTTATTGTTTGATTAAAATTTTTCATCTACTTTGTAAAAAACGAAGTCACTTTATTCTTTTCTTTGCATATTGAATAGACTGTAAGATACCAAATGCTCCGCCAGTTTAGAGAATAGGCATTGCAACACCTTTGAATTGCAACACTAAAGAAAAAAAACTAAAATTAATTTAGAAATGTAAGTATAATTCCAACACAGAACAATTTTACCAAGAGAGAGAGTCACACTAGTCATTAAAGGGAGAAATTTTCCAAACTAGAATTTGGCCCTGTGACTGCAGCTCTGGGTTAAGAACCCAAAGTTGGAAGACCACAGTCAACTCCTTTCTGTATCAGAAGTCTTTGCTCTTACAATGGTTAGACCACCTACAGGCAGCTGGGCCTGCTGAAAGAGGAAACAGTGGGGGACTGGTGCTTTTCCTCTGCTATAAAAATTCAAGGCAAAAAAAAAAAATAAATGAATCTGGATGCATAGAAATGCTTTGCTTTCAATAGCCCAAGGTGACCTTCAATGGAAACAAAAACAAAAATGTTTTTCTCCTCCTAAAGGAGAGCATATTTCCTTGAAATGGCATACATGGCAAGCATTTACAAATTGAAGCATTCACCGCAATAGTCAGTGTTATTCTTGATTTTTTTTTAAATGCCTGAAGAGGTAAACTACTTAATAATTGATCGCACCTAGTTTTATTGCAAGTTTTCTGAACAAGATAGTCTTGTCCCACTGTTTCATGTCCTCCCCCGGATCTTGGCACATTCAGATTTTCTGCTGCAAACCCAGCCCACAGCCATGTTGTTGTGTAGATGGCAAACCCACAAAAAGGCTATTTTCTAACATGCAACTGATCACTTACACCAGACCAATGTATAAACATACAAACCAAAACTCTATTTTTTTAAATACACAATATCTATTGTTCAATAAAATAAATTAGATTTATGCATCAAAGTTTATACTAAATTGAGTTAGGAAATTGATTAGAAACACTTATGATTCCTTCCAAAGAGAATTGTTTCTCTCATATTTTCTTTGTCCTTAATTACCACAATGTCTGCATCTCTATAAGGACATTTTTTACATTCAATGAAATTATTATTTATAAAATGTCATTTTCCTGCCCCATGAGTAAAAACATCTCTGAAAGCATAATTTTGTGTTAATATATGTGAATTTTTCTCAGGAATATTATTATGTGAAAGTTTTTATTTTCTAAATTAATCAGTCCATATGTAAAGGTTTAATTGTATTTGTGAATACCAAAGTCAAGATACTATTATCTTGTCAGACCAGAAGTTTTTAAACTAGAATCAAGAAGGTTTTTTCTCTTCCAAAATTAATCTCTCTCTTTTAATGTGATTTTTTCTATTGTTGCCAACAAGAATAGGCATATATAAGAACAAAAGTATACCTAATAAAAGAGAAACACATGTTTCACTTCTGAGTATAAAAATATAATTGGAACTCATTGAAAGACTTTTATAACTCTCTTCAAGTATATATTAATCTGTGGCATATGAAAATAGAAACATTCTATCAAATACACATAGGTACTAGCTTATAGGAACCTTATATCAAAATATCTTATTATAGGGCTGGGGATTTAGCTCAGTGGTTCTGGTGCCTCTCTTGCAAGTACAAGGTCCTGAGTTCGATCCTGGTGACCACATACAATGTTGGGCATGGTGACTCACGCCCACCAGCAATCAGTACCACATACCACAGTGCCAGGCATGGTGGCTCATGCCTGTAATCCCAGCACTTGGGAGGCAGAGGCAGGAGGATTGCCAAGTTCGAGGCTTGCCTGGGCTACATAGTGAGCTGAGGGCCAGCTTAAACTACAAAGCGAGACTCGGCCTCAAAAAAAAAAATCATATTATATATTCATAATTATCTCTAGCTTCAAGTGCTATATATGCATGATTCCAACATCCAAATAAAGAGAAATTCTAATCAGCCATCCAAAATGTTAGTTTTTAATGGTAAACATCTATTTGTTTGAAACTGTCCAAATCATTAATATTTTTTAATCTTTGTCTAGGTGCTAATACATTTTATACTTAATAAGTCAATGTAATTATACCATCTAGTCGACACAAAAAAGAAGAATTAATGTGTAAGATTGGAGTTTGAGGAAAATAACGTGAGGTTGCTATGAGTTCTATCGGGAAGGGGTCTCCCTAGTCTCCCCTTTGGACTGAGAGTAGAGACAAGGTGTAACATCCCAAATCCTTCTCTTTGTTCAGCGTCCATTTTCTGTGTCCTACATCCTGTGATCCTTACTCTGCATAACAAATTACCACAAATTGAGCTGTTTAAGAGACTGTGGTTGTTAAATCAAAATTTCTATACGTTAGACACCCAGACATACCTGTTTTGGGCTACCTACTCAGCATCTCTGGAGACTGAAATCGAGGTGTTAGCTGGGCTGTGACATCCTTGGAAGGTGAGAAAAAGTTCTGTGTCCAGGTGCCTTCACTTTATGGCAAGAATTAGTTTGCCTGAAGCTGTAAATGTCACAGGACCATGAAGCACTTGCACCCAGCACTGACTACAAAGGCTATGAATTCTAGGCGAAAATAGGGCTTACTTAGAATAACTGTTCAATTTGACCCTGCCATCCCCCTGCTAGGAACATACCCAAAGGAATTTTAAAAATCACACTGGAAGGACAGATGTACACCCTTGTTCATAGCAGCTCAGTTTGTGATAGCTCAGTCTTAGAAATAACCCAAATGCCCATCATCTGGAGACTGGATAAAGAAGATGTGGGTTTTTTTTAATGGAGTATTATTCTGCCATAAAGAACAACAAGATTCGCCGGGCGTGGTGGCTCACACCTGTAATCCCAGCACTCGGGAGGCAGAGGCAGGAGGATTGCTGAGTTCGAGGCTTGCCTGGGCTCCATAGTGAGCTCAGGGCCAGCCTGAACTACAAAGCAAGACCCTGTCTCAAAAAAAAAAAAAAAAAAAAAAAAGATCAAGAGTAATTTCTCACAAGTGTTCTATTTTCTCTTCCTTCTCAGTTTATTTTCTATTTTGTAAAGATGATAGACTTGTTTATGAGTACACAAATTTTGTTGGAATTTGATTTCCATTTTCTTGCGTCTTGTTCGTTGCTATACCGTCAATGCCTAGGGAGACGTTTGAGTGATTAAATAAATCAGACAGTTGTATCTTGAATTGACGAGTGACCGAAAGTATCCTGGAATACAGAACGGAGCTGCAAGCATCAAGATACATATGCTGCGCCTCCTCTCTTATATTTTTGCAATTCAGACAATGCCAGAAGCCTCTTTCATCACTGACTGGCTGCAGAGGGTTAAATGGAGAAGAGAGGATGAAGAGATGGAAACACAAGTCTTGAGTAAAGACGTCAAGCCGTACACAAACGTGGGAAAGACGAACCAAACTGAGACCTGGGGCATAACCCTCCAGACAGAGAAAAGCAGACGCCCAGGTGGAGAGGCCAAAGGACGAGATAATAAGGAACTGAGAACCAGGAGGATTGGAGCATAATAGAAAGAGGCGTAGAAAGGATTGGAGTTGGAGTTGAGCTAAGAACGTATATCAGGCAGGGGCACGATGCACAAGAAGCACACTGGGTCTTCCAAATGCTATAAAAAGTTCTGGAAAACTTTTATCAAAACACTGAAATCATCCCATCTTTGTTCATGAAGCACACATTGGAGACTACGGTGAATGGAAGCAGAGATACCTATTGGGAGTTTACTGCAACAGATCAGGCCTAGAGAGAAACAGGTGTCGAGAATCTGATCTGGCTGAACAGGGATTTTGAGGATGGAGTGAATAGCATAACTGCTAGGCCAGAGTTAATGATGTTTTCAGTTGCTGAGAAACACAAGACTTGGAGGAGTTGCTTTAAGGTACGGAGAAATGGATCAAGAATTCCATCCTGGATATTTCAAATTTGAGATCTGCTATAAACTCAGCAGCAACATCAAAAGAACTGGAGAGTTGGGAGACCGAGCTAATGATTCAAAAATATGAGTCGTCCCCTTATCGATGGCTTGGGGAGCGACTCATACAGAACAGTATTTGTCTTAATTACTTTTCTTGTTGCTGTGACAAAATATGCGCGAGAAAGTTAAAGCGGGAAAGGTTTATTTAGGTCACAGTTTGTAGAGGTTTCATTTCGTGGTCGGCCGGCTCTGAGGGAGGATGTCTTGGCACACGGACTTCACAGAGGGGAATAGTTCATGGCAACCACAGGGAAGAAAAAGAAATAAGAGAACCTTAACCGTGTCTTTCTGCCCCTTTTATCTTATTCAGACTACTGGGTTAGGGCAGTGCCAAACCAATCAGTGGGTTGATTTAGTAATGCCATGACTTTAATCCCAGCATCACACACACTCGATTCAGCCACCTCTGAAAAAAGCCACCTATGGCCACATGAGGCTTTGGGGGAAAATCTAGACCCAAATTGTAACAGTATTTAATCCATAGAATAGGATGAGCTCTGTAGGAGTGAGAAAAAAGGGAACAAAAGCCAGCATGGAGCTCAGGAGAACTCCAATATTTACAGCCTGGAGAAGCCAAGAAAAATGTTTTATGTGGCTGATGAGGAAGGAGGGAAAACAAGATGTGGTGCAGAATCCAGGGCTGAAGTGGGAAGTGAAAGGATCAGAGAGTTCAGAGTGTGGAAGACCTAGTCACCTCAGACCACCCCTTGAATCTCCTACTAAATACAAAGGGGAATGTTAACCATGAGCAGAAGAAATTATTAATGCACTCCCCCATAGATCAATTTCGGAAGTAAACTGAAAGCACACTGGTCTTGTAATAAAAAAATTGAACCATTTCTAGGATACTCTGCCGTTATCTATCATTTAACCATATAAAATTAAATCTGCAAACTCTAAATGTCAAAAGTATTAAAAGCAGAATCCATTCCAACGTCATTAGCAAAATAGTAAACTGGTCTGACATTCAAAATACCCAAGAACCAAAAGCCATGACTGTCAATCCAGTCCAATTAGCTCAAATACATTCTAGCTTTTAATTAACTGATTGTTCTTGGTTTTAATTAAGTGACCAGATAACCTGGACAGTTACTCGAAGAATTAATTTATTTATATTTATAACAGAGTCTCACGTATGGACTCTAGGTCTATACTATCAAATTCTATTGTGCTATTTCATCAGGGCAACTGATAACAAGGCTAACATTCAACTCTGCAGGAGGAGTCAGTTATTTTCCCCAACAATGGGGTTCACTCTTCATGTTCTTTATCCCTGAGAGTGTTTTGTATATTTAATCCCTTCCATGTGCACACTTTACATTCCTGACAAATGACTTTTCTTACACGTATCCATCTATGTTTTTGGTATCTAGAAAACAAGGGGCAGGGCAAAGCTGTCCTAGGAATTAAGAGAATATGATAAGGGGAACTTCATCTTGACCTTCATAGAAAGAGTGAAGTCCCTTTGTCTCATCTGAATGTGACAAGAAAGGACATAGCAAAAGAACAAGTTGTGCTTTTGTCTCCTTTACGAAGATGAAGAGTTAGAACAAAGAATATGAGAAAGCTATAAGTAGAACTTCTGGGAAAGGCCTGGGGTGGGGCAAAGGCGCTTTCCTTCCGCAGGAGCTGACCTTGCAAAGGAGCTTGCCACTGGCTGAAGTCTGGGCCCAGCGCAGCACGGAAAGAGTGAGATGTGTTTGGGCAAAGATGGAGAGCTGGTGTGAGATTGCTGTGTGTCGATGATCAGTGTGTGGTATCGAGGGTAACGGGAGTTGCCACTTCCTTTCTTGCTGGAAGAAATTGGTCTAAGAATCGCTCGTGTCAAGGGGAGAGGAAAACTGGGGTTGCCAACGTCAATAACTACGGACAATGGCGGATAGCAAACCACCTTGTGAGTGGCATAAAGTCATAAGGTACAGCAGGAATTGTCACATGTAAGTGGATTCAACCACTCGTCTTCTGGCAACACGTGTGACACTAAGAGACCTCTAATCATCGCGGCTTCCATTCCTCCTCAGGGCAAAATGACATCTTTTAGAAGGAGAGGGAAGGTGAGCGTAGCAAACACTGAGCATTCGCCTGTAAAAAGGTTAAGCTTCTCAAAGTAGGCTTTGCCCCCGCCAGGCTCATTATCATTAATAAGCAATTTAGCTTTCAGTCATCCCATGCTACTTACTAGAGTGAGGGCTAAGGAGAAAGTGAAAGCAGTTATAGAATTTATATGTAGTTAGATCATTTAGGGAATAAATAACCATATTTTCTTGCCATAGCTGAGTTGCAGGGAGTGGTGAATTTTTCTCTGTGGTGCCACTGAAGGAGAGCTTCGCTAAAATGCTTCCATGCGTCACTGATTTTCCTGACTTCCGATCTGTCACTTCCAGTTAGACATCTGCTGCTTCCTTCCTGTTTGTGTGTCCAAGCTAAGGCACCATCCTCTTCACCTCTTTCCTCTCTTTCCTCACTAAACCATCTTTGAAAAATGGGCCTATGTATGGTTTTATCATTTTCATTATGTTACTTGTTTCAAAATTTCTCCTGGTTTCTTATTGTATGAAAAACAGTTTTCACTTGTCCTGTGGACGCTGGCATGGTGGTTCTAACGGAGTAAACCCCGTACTAGCAGGATAATTGCCTTCTAGAAATTGCTTAAAAATGTGAATTCTTGTATCTCAACATTGACCTTTTGAGAAGCCAAAATTCCGAGCATCGCACCCAGTTGTTTTGTCCCTAGTAATTCACACATGCGTTGAGGTTTGACAACAGGCCATGGAATCATCCCACAGTTACTCTCTGGTTCCTAAACTTTCCACCCACATTTAAGAGATCCAATCCGCTCCTGAATTCCCATGTTTTATGTTCACAGCTCACTACTTCCAAACTTTCATAAGAGCATCTCAACTTCCCTTGCCCATATTCTACAGTTTTATGCAGCTGAAGTTAACCTCAAGATTGCATTTAACTATCACATTAGCTGCCACATTTCTGCTCTGACTCAACTCTTCATAAAATGCTTTGAACACTGCCCACACATCCTGCTGTGTGCACCCGGAAGTCCTTCTCCACATCCACATGAATAAACACATATTTTTTAAAAAATATGTACCCAACTCTTCAAAGCTGTCTTCCTGTCAGCGTATCACAGTAGATGACCCAGTTTTTCCTTTAATTCACACAGAAAAAAAAATGATTCTCATTCCTTCACCTAAAAGCTGGCCTTCCTCTAAGACCACGCCATCAGCTCTTCTCCAAGTATTTATAAGTTGAAAATGACCTCTATCCTATTCACCCTTTTTGGGAAAATTCATTCACTCTTTGTTGCTTGACTTGATTTAGTAAATGGAAAACTTGCTTCTGTCATTGCCAAAACTGGAGAGTGATTCCAACTTCCTTCTCTTTCGTATCTTCAGTCAATAAGCCAATAATAGATTTTATTGTTTTTCCTAGAAACTCCTCTCCATCTAGTTTGTCTGTTGCTCCCCATGTCCAAGGCCACTTGCTCTAGATTATTATTTAATAATGTCTCACTTCAACCTCAGAAATAATCATCCAACTTTACTCCCTTTTTATTGTCTAACATGCCCCAATAAAATCCTACATCGAACCACTAGTCAGCTTTGTATGTTTTAGTTCTTCCTATCCTTTACACTCTGAGTAGGACTCAAGTAGCTTTGTATGATGTGATTTATACTCTTTGCTTTATAAACCAGTTCTGAACCAAAGATTACCGCATAGCATGTGCCTATACAAAACTTTACTTTTCTAACCACATCTGTTTATATCCTAGAGGCTTTTTGTTCCTTTCTCCTATCCAATAAATATCTCTTCCTCTTTCAAGATTCAATTTTATTAACCTGTTATTAAGGAGACCTCTCTCATGCTCATCTGACTTTTATTATAATATTTTCATGTATTTTCTTAGGATCACATATCAGATTGTCTTATATCTGTCTGGCTAGCTGTCGGTCTATTCAATTCAATATAAACTTTTTATTAACACAAACACCTGGATCTTGCTGTATTCTGTTTTGAAAGTTCCTTGTAAAATAGCAATGGTACACGTGCCCAAAGATTTACTAAATATTTCTGCATAAAGTGTTGGAAGTTGGACAAGAATGATACATACAGATTTTATAAGAAGGACACATATACTTTGAAGCATAATGGAGAATGAGAGTACAGAAGAGAAAATAAAGTTTCATAATTCAAAAGTTTTGACGTTGACCTAAAAGCACAGACACTACAATAGCAAAAAAGACTGAGTAGCTGTTGTAGGGAACAGGTTCCTGATGAAGAAATATTGCCCAACAGGACAGGTCTTTGTTTGTTTCTAAGCCACCTCTGTCCCATGTTTTTTGCCACGAGTTGTTCTGTTCAAGAGAGGTAATTAATTGTACCATTGCCATGTTTCTGCCCAATGTATCAAAACATTTTGTTTAAGCAATGTTATTGTTCACTCTGTATCATGTTTGTACCTAAAATTTCAAGAATGTTTTGTTGCCTCTGCCCGTTAGCTCTAGTGAGCATGCTGGGCCAGCAGCTGGTACCACCTCTCATGTCTTGAAGATATCTATAGAAGGCTGTTTGCATTGCTATTCAGGCCTCAGACTTCAAAGTATGAACCCCTCTGAGTCTGCTGGCTTGATGAACAATTCCTCCATCTCTCTGAATGCTGCTGATCTTCTGGGCCACCAGAGACCTTCAGAGAGCCCTAACATTTGGATGTAACACGGGACTATAATTCTGAACTGTCTCACTTTGCTGTAGCAATACCACATACTTATGTACATTGAAATAACAACAATAAGACATATTTAGTTTCAGCTGCATAGTATCACGTGTCAGTCCATCGGGAAAATTGCTATACTGGTAAATAAGAACATAAAAGAGATGTTGCGTCTTACTGTGAAAATTTTCCAATGTCTTGTTAAGAAATTCAAACAACAAACATTTAAAAGCCATTAAAGCATTTGGACAGAATGGAATTTTAAGAAATTTCCTTTGCCACAGAATAAAACAATGGATTATATGAGTGTCACTTTTGAGTGCAGAAAATAGGAAATGCCCTCTATGATCAAGGAAAGGAGTAGCACCGTTTAGAAGTTAGGTAGTGATAACTCACAAACAAAGAGTATCTGGAATTAGACTTCTGACTGATGGCTCCATGTTTGGACAGAATATACTAAAAAATATAAATACATTTATTCATGTGTGCTGTACTTTCAAATAAAAGGGCCATACTGTCCCCAGGTCCCATAGGAAAGACAGTATTTAAAAATCAAGTTTCTCTAATTGTAAATTGAATGTTTTTCTATGCATGATTTTAACTTTCTGGAGTCTGAAGGATCTTGCCAATCCAAGGAATTCTAATAGTGAGTTAAAAATTGAAGCATGAGAAAGAGAACCATAATTCTAAGCAACAACAACAACACACTATTTTTTGTGGTAACTGAATAGGAACGAAGAGCTAACAAAGCAAATTAAAAATGAAAGTTCCGATTAAAATATTTTATTTAAATTAAAAATGAAAATTCCTATTAAAATATTTTATGATTACATAAAGCTTATTGGGCTCTAGATTATATTTATGTGTTTAATAGGACATTATTCATACTATAGCCAATTCTGAAGACCGATACTAAAATATATTCATGTTCGATATTCCCATAGAGTAGATCCACAGAAACATGCAAACAAATTTATTACAAATATGCTGAATTTATTGTGAATCTCAAATGGTCAGAGTTTCCGACTTCTAAGACACTATAAATTACGACATGTAACAGATAAGAACACACTGCGAAAGAATGTGAACTCTTATCTTTGCACAGAGAAAGCTGGAAATTCATGAGAATTACAGACAGAAAAGACTTAGGAGGTCAGGAATCCTGTTCTTGCCAACTCCACTGCCGCTTGAATTCCTCACCTCTCTAGCTCCCGCACGGACAAAGAAGATCCACTTCCTTTGGCAATCATCGCCTCTCAGTTCTTTACAGCCCTCATTTCTAAGTATCCACTCTGATCTGCATCTTGTCGGAGCTTTCGTGCTATGCAGAGTCGTCTTTGGATAGCTAATGCACTACCACTCGATAGAGCACGGCATCATGCAATTCATCATTGAATGGATTTTCCTGTTTTCGGAACTGGGTGAAAACACTCTTGGTACGCAGGCCATCTATTATCCTCTCTTTTTTTTTTTTTTTTTTCCCCACAGAATACCGAACCATTTACTGAGTACACTTTCATCTCACCATATTTAAACATACTATTGAACTTATCTTTTAAAAGTCAGTATTTATTGGAAATACAAATGTCCTCCAAACTTTATACAGCCTATCGAGAATTCTAGAAACTGTGTATTCCTGACTGATCCTGCCTGTTACGCTGGATATGGACACGGTGCTTCACTCTCACAACCCTCCTCAGACATCTGTGTACTTTCCTGCGTGTCACCCTACACCCACTCTGCCCTGTCAAAGCCACAAACAGATACAATTGATTTTTTAAAAAATTTCTTGAATCAGAGTAGAGATGAGAAAACCTGCAAGACTCACCCTCCTCTCCATTCTGCCGTGCAGCTCAGGCCAGAAATCTTCATTAAAGAAAGAAGTCAGAGAAGTTTGGAACAATGGAACAAAGGTTGTAGAGAGATTCAAAGCTTCTACAAGCTTCTTCTTCAACACAACAGGCCACCAATAAAATAAGTTTAAATAAGCTTCCGTGGGCTATCTGTAATTTCAGAGAAAATTCAAAAAAATTTTATATAGGATCATTACAAATGGAATGCTTTGCAAGCTACTCACCTGGTCCACCAAGCTCTGCTCAAGACATCACTGAGCTGGTAGAGACCTACGGAGTCTGCTTCCAAATCTGCACCTTTGTTTTGTTTTGTTCTGTTTTGTTTTGGGCCAACTTCTCCGACTCACACCGCAGACTTCTTCATCTCTGATCTCATAACCTGTCCTTATTTTGATCCTACCAAATATTGTGATTTCCTAAGCATATTTCTAAAGACTAAATAAAAATTATTAGTTGCATTCTTGGTGTTAGATAGCTTTTCCCCAAAATATGCACGAAGATGTTCTTAATGTTGTTTTATGTGTTGACGTCATTTTCTCGCTCATGACCCATGTTTCACCCAACTTCGCTTGCTCTGCACCCTGGGATGCTGAGGCCTTGGGGTAACCCTGAAGGCTCCTTAGCTCTTTGTCTGTGTAAGTAGGTTCTGGCTCGTGCAAGGTGCCAACAGCCAGACAAGGGTTAAGTCTTCACCAGGCTGTAGTAGTTGCCCACCTAGAGCTGCTGGGCTTACAATTCCCTTGTCCAGGCCCTTTGAACCTCAGCCTTTTGGCTTTGCGGACCTGTTGGTGTCTTCAAGGTGCTCCACTTTCTTTTACTGGTTTTTCTAAATTCTACTGAAGTCTTTTAAAACAGTCTCTTCACTACACTTTTTCATAGACGCCATCCACTTTCCACCAAGACCTTAATTAATAAATTTCATACCCGTTTACAGGAAACCAACATTTTACACGGTTAGTTTAAAAATGCAAAGGAAGGGCCAGAGGGTTAGCTCAGTGGTTCTGGAGCCTGCCTTGCAAGCGCAAGGTCCTGAGTTCAATCCCCGGTAACCACATACAATGCTGGACATGGTGACTCACGCCCATCAGCAATCAATACCACATACCACAGTGCTGGGCGTAGTGGCTCACACCTGTAATCCCAGCACTCAGGAGGCAGAGACAGGAGGATTGCTGAGTTCAAGGCTTGCCTGGGCTACACAGTGAGCTCAGGGCCAGCTGGAACTACAAAGCAAGACCCTGTCTCAAAAAGAAAAAAAAAAATGCAAAGAGAAAAAGCTTGGGATTTTCATGTGTGGGGACTTATCTTAAAAGGAAATAAAAGAAAGAATAAAAAGTAAAGAAAAGGAGAGGAAAAGAAGGAAGAAGGAGGAGAGGGAGAAATAGAAGGGGAAGGAAGGACAGAGGGATCCAGGAGAAGAAAGAGAAAAAAAGCTATTTTCTCATTATTCACACAGACTCAAGATTGATAGAGCCAATCCAAATTGACCCCTATATTCACAAATTCTTAGAAGAACACACACACACACACACACACACACACTATGATACTTCTCAGGAAATTTTAGCTTCTCAATCTTTCTGCCTTGGTAAAGATTGTCACATCCTTAATTTATAGGCTGATGAATGGAGAAAATGAGGCTATTAGGCCCTTGTGTAAATTGGGCATGGCTAGCACCCACCAGCTTATGGGGCTGTCTTGCTCTTTTATTTATGCACTGAGCCTCTGTTTTGACAGATGACTTTTATAATGTTATTATTATTCCCTGTCCATGTGGGACATTGCACCCTTCATATTATTAATTACTAAGGTTTCTTCATCACATTAGCTTATTGAAATAAATACATGCTATGCCTGTGTGTAGACCAGTACTTAAGCACTGTTTTTAATATTCATGTGATTATATTCATACACTATATTTTACATGATACTGAACTTTGAGGTCAATACACAGGACTACAGACCATAAATACTAGATTATACCAACTGTAAATATTTCTCTCATTGTCCTGTAAATTTCACAAACTGTTCTATAATTTTTGTCCTGAATATTCCTATTAACAGTTCTTAAGAGGTGGAACAAGAATGAACTCCTGGCTTCTGTAAATAATCTATTTCATCTAAAAAAAATTGCACAAAATGTAAGTTGGCATAAGGTTTTGTA
>PVIC010026893.1:0-24211 GCA_004025085.1 Thryonomys swinderianus
AGCAATCCTCCTGTCTCTGCCTCCCGAGTGCTGGGATTACAGGCGTGAGCCACCACGCCCGGCACTGTGGTATGTGGTATTGATTGCTGGTGGGCGTGAGTCTCCACGCCCAGCATTGTATGTGGTTTCTGGGGATCGAACTCAGGACCTTGCGCTTGTGTGGCAGGCGCTGGAACCACTGAGCCAACCCTTCAGCCCAAGTTTAATTCTTTTTAAAAATGTATGTCTAGTGGCACAGGTATGGATTATTGTTATTTTGTAAAATATTTTAGAAAAATACAGAGCCAAATAAGGAATGTGATCATTCACTGAGCTTGTAAAGAAATCTAATATTTATATTCTCAGTGCAATGCCTCTTGGAACTGTCTTATTCTTTTGTGAACAAAAGGAAATATTGTTTTTGATCATATAGTTTAGGAATACTAACTGAACTATTGTAAGCACCCTTTATTGAGATATACTGAGACAAATGGCATTCTGTTTTGTTTATAAATTTTTTTTCTTTTTTTTGTTTTGTTTTTTTGAGACTGGGTCTCGCTTTGTAGTTCAGGCTAGCTCTGAGCTCACTATGTAGCCCACGCAAGCCTTGAACTCAGCAATTCTCCTGTCTCTGCCTCCCGAGTGCTGGGATTACAGGCGTGAGCCACCATGCCCGGCATTTGTTTATAAATTTGAAAGCTGAGATCTTTCGGGGGATTGTTGGACATTTCTTAGGTGATTTGAGGGATAAATGGGACAATGTAGTTTCTGTTTTCTATGGTGACAAGATAATAATTTCCAGTTACTATAGCTATTATGCTTAGTAGCTGGCCTCTTACATACAGTTTTGTCACCCTCTGGGCCTGTGTGCTACATTCTTTTCAGGAACACATCTTGTTAACATGAGAGAAAAACACCCTTATTGGCATATGAAGGGACCAAGGGGCTTTTACAGATTCATCTCTGACAGCTTCTGAAGGGGCTTTTCAGCTGTCACCATAGTCCCTGCTTGGCTAAACATATGTTTAAAACATGTGGAAGAGTGGTCAGGTTGAGAGTCTCTGTCACTACTCAGTATTATTCCTGGCTCTGCTTTCTGCTTGGCTTGCCAATAGTCTAATTGTGTGAAGGTTGCAGCTGCCACATAATCACAGGAGTCTCAGTTTGCGGTTTCTGAGCTCCTGGAGATTCCACCACTTTTGCCAGAGTTCTCCCAGTTGTTACCATTATATTACTTCCAACTTCAGAGGCAAGACTGCCTTTCTGAATTATAGAATTTTTCCATCAGTTCATGGAAGACAGTGGTGAGTTGCATGTTTGGTGTAACTGTAGAGCTCTGTGTAGAGAAGCATTTAGGGATCTCTCATCAATGCTTTTCTAGTCCTCCCCATTTCCTCTTGATAGAGGAACATCTGGGCTCACTTTAGTATTCCTATAAAGGGGGGGATATTTCCTCTGTAGTAATGAAGATATAAATTATTCAAAATTAGGAGATCAGTCATGATATTTAATTATGTCAGTTTTTTGAATAAAAGGTACTCTGCTTATTTGAACAAGCCCTACAATTTCTTGCTGTTGTGCTTCTAAATGTGGAGTTCAGGTATGTTAGGGTGAAGTAAAATAGTTGATGTGACAAATATGTCTTCTGTCCCATGAGATCTTATTAAAGACTGTGATGGAGTTGCCTTTGATGTTTTAGAATTGTAGCACTGAAAAGGGAGAATGGGGCTTGGAAGATAGCTTACATTTATTTCTTCCAGGAGTTAGGTTTGGATCTTTATGTGCATTGTTAATTTAATTTGACAAAAATTCTATTATTTACTTATTTTATTCATTTTTCAAATATATTAAAACTGATGTTCAGACATCTAAGTATCATATGTGGATACATGTGTGAGAAGAGCCTTACTTTTCTTGTTGAGACAAAATACACAACGGATCCAAAGTGAAAGGGAAATAATTCATTTGGCTTATAGCTTGTAGAAGTTTCAGTCCATCGTTGTCTGGCTCCAAGGAAGGGTGGCAGAGGGCCAGCAGCTCATGGTAGTCAGAGAGTAGCAAAGCAAGAGGAGAAATTTAATAGCGTCTGTCTGTCCCTTTCATTTTATCCAGACTAGTGAGATTCAAGCGGTGCAAAACCAATCAGTGTACTGGTTTAGTAATCACATGTTCTTAATCCCAGAACCACTCACTCTAGATTCAGCCACCTCTTAAAAAGCCACCTATAATGGCATGAAACTTTGGGGGACACCTAGATCTAACCCATAATGGTAAGTGACATTCTTTTCTTATTTGAGTAAACTGTTCCCAAGAGTAGTTCACAGTAATCTTTGTAAATTTTTGTGTTTGTTTTGAAGGCTATTTATCTTGAAACTGTGGTTATCTTTGGACTAAACTATTGAACAAAACCATTTAACCATTTAATGAGACATAAATATAAATTACTAAGGCTTATTTTAAGTCTTTTTTATCTGCAAAACGGTTAGCTGCTCCTGCTTTTTTGCACCTTCTGGTTGCATGGAGAACTGTTTTCCATCCTTTCACTTTCAGTCTATGCCTTTCTTTCTGAATTAGGTGTGTTTCTTGTATGCAGCAAATTGTAGAATCTTTCTTCTTAATCCATTCTTCCAGTCTGTATCTTTTAATTGACATATTGAGGCCATTGACGTTAATGGTTATGACCAATATGAACTGATTATTACCTGTCATGGTGTTTTCCTTTTCTTGGCTCTTTTATTTTTTGCTTTTACCCTTTTCCATTAAGTTTCTTGTCTTGCCCAATGGATTCACCCTCATGGGTTGTGACTGTCATTGTTTTTCCCAAGATATTCATTAGAAGTTTTTGGAGAGCAGGATTCATATTTGTGAAGTTTTTCAGGTGTTCTTCATTGTGGAAGTATCTTATTTCCCTATCAATTTAGACATATAGTTTTGCAGGATACATCCATCTAGGTTGAAGGCTGGTTTCCAGCAATGCTCGAAACACTTCACTTCAGGCTTTCCTTGCATTGGGTGTTTTGTTGAAAAGTCTGCTGTGATCTTGATGGGCTTCCCATTGTATGTGTTTTTTTTTCTTTAACTGCTTTTTTTGTTGAATATCTGGAATCTTGATAATTATATTCTAGGGTGTAGATTTTTTTGTGTCATAGCCATTAGGAGTCCTTATGTCTGACTTATCTGTATGTCCAATTTTTAAATTTTTTGGGGATAAGTTCTCTGCCATTATATCTGTGAACAGGTTTTTTTTTTTTTTATGTCTTTTTTGTTGTCTCCTGCTTCTTCAGTGACTCCAATCAGTCTGTGTTATTCTTTTCTGAGTTGTCTAGGAGCTGTTATATTGATTTCTCATGGTCCCTTTCCATTTCCCATAAGTTATTCCTTTCCTGTTCATTGGCTGTGATCCTGTCATCTAGGTCTGAAATTCAGTCCTCAGCTTCATGCGTCTTTGCAAACTTTTGTTCTCATTTTTGATCCCCTAGAATGTTGCTTGAAGCTATTTAAAAGGTTCCATTACTTTTGTTATCTCAGATTCTATCATGCCCCTGAATTTTTCTTTAGCTTTATTAATCATATCATTCACTTTGGACAATATCTCTGTTTTCATCTCAGAGGTCAGTTCTGATTTCCATTTTACTAACTCTGTTTTTGTTATCATCTCAGAGAGTCCTGGTGATTGAGTTTCAGTTTGCTCCATTTCTTTTTTCTCTGAATTCCCCTGTGGTGATGACCTTTGCATATGGGTTTTTGAATTTTTTCATATTTCTATTCCTTTGTTGTTGCTTATATTGGTTAGACTTCTTGCTGGTGTCTGAGCCATGTTGTTACAAGTCTCTTCCTAATATTCAGACCCTTAGGAAATGGCTAATTCCTGATTTTTCCTCCTTCAATCTGTAATGCCCCCAAAATAATCTCAGTTCACTGGCTGTGGTCAACAGGATTCCTTCACTCTTCCAGTATTTTTTTTTTTTTTGAGACAGGGTCTTGCTTTGTAGTTCAACTGGCCCTGAGCTCATTATGTAGCCCAGGCAAGCCTCGAACTCAGCAATCCTCCTGTCTCTGCCTCCCAAGTGCTGGGATTACAGGTGTGAGACACCACGCCCGGCACTGTGGTATGTGATATTGATTGCTGGTAGGCGTGAGTCACCATGCCCAACATTGTATGTGGTTACTGGGGATCGAATTGAGGACCTTGCACTTGCAAAGCCGGCGCTGGAACCACTGAGCTAAATCTCCGGCCCAGTGAGTATTTTTTTTTCTTTTTTTGATGTGGTAGACTAGGCAGAGTAACTCACTGAGGGCCTCTGTCTAAATTCCAGTACCACTGTTATACTTATTCACAGTCCACAGAGAAGTAGGTGGTGACTCTGGAGGCTCCACCCCATGTAACAGCCATGTCCAGTTTGGTCCACAAGGAAATATATATTCCAAGGCTTTATGGTCTCATCCTGGTCACAAAAAAGCTGTGGGCTCAGTTACTGGTTGATAGTACCCAGGGTCTTCTTGCCAGGATCCACTGTACGACCCAACCATACTTCACTCACTCACTCTATTTCAGCAGACTTCTGGCACAGTCCAGGTGGCAGAAAAGTTGCAGGCCTGAGTGGCATTCAGTGGTGCCTTCAATCCTTCCCACCAGGACCCAGTGAAGCTTATTTTAAATACATCCTTTTCCTATTTGTGCCAAATAAAAGTTCTCTAATACCTCATATCCCAGGAGACTGTAAAATGATATCAAATCCTGTTTCTGCTGAGGGTATTTTGGAAATTTCTTTTGGGAACTGCTTTCAAAGTATATTTATAAATCATACCTTGTTGAGTATTCTAGATAAACCTCCATTTTCTAGAAGGGTAAAAGCAGGAAAAGGCACTACAGATGAATGACTGGACATGTATGATGGGAATTTCTAAAAGAGTTGTTATGGGTACTACCTGGTATAATTGTATACTGTACTTTTTAATCTCAGTACTTGGAAGGCTGAGGTAGGGGGACTGGGAGATTGAGGCTTGCCTGGCTAAATCTTGTCTCAAAGAACAAAAAATGAGGAGTCACACAGATGGAGAGAGAGAGAGAGAGGGAGAGAGAGGGAGGGAGAGAGGGAGGGAGGGGAGACAGACAGACAGACAGACAGAGACAGAGAGAGACAAAGACAGAAAGACAAAGACATGGAGTGGGGGAGAAAGAGATAGAAGGAGGGAGGAAATTAATATGGCAAGGCTAAAAGTGTGCCAGTGAGAAAAGGCAGTAGAGCAGCATATTTAAGACCAAGGTCTAGGAAGCAGTGGATTTGAGATTTGTGCAAAGCCCATCTCTGTCATTTAATAGCTGTGTGAATTTAAGCAATTATTTAATTTTCTGAGTCTCTGTTTCATCATCTTTAAGATGGGGATAAAATGGTACCTCCTCCACAGATTTATTGATGATAATAAAATGCATTGGTGCTTTGGCATTAATATATTGATGTGGTAAGAATGGATAAAATGTGACTGACATTTCCTGGGACTAACAGTGAATGCTTTCTTCAGTTTGCTAAGGGACCTGGAAAGTTTTCATAAATAATGTGATCAGTAAGCACTATATTAAATTGATAGTGTTTTTTGCAAAATAATAGTGAGGAGGATGGATTGGAAGGCTTTGAAAGTAGAGACAACAAAGTTCAAGAAATATAACCATATGAGAAATAATAAGGCACTTGCAAGAATGCAGAATAAATGATAAGTTAGAAAACAATCTAAAAAGGATTTAATTAACTGGTCATTGATTGTTAGGTATGAAAAAGAAGGAACTAGATGATACTGTTTTTCACCTGCCTGAATGGCTTTCACTGGTATCCAAGAAAAGGAATCTAAGAATAGCAGAGTTTAGGGAAAATATTATTTTTGGGTGACTAGATTTGAGATAGCTCTGAGAAAGCCAGGTGGCAGCTTGTGACAATGTTTAGCACCCAGAAGAAAGTCATAAAAAAGTGCATACATAAAAGGTGCTCATAAGTATTTCATGAATAAATAAAAGGGCAAATCTGGATGATACATATGGAAAATGAATGGATGGGATGAACTTGTGGGGCCTTCTGACACTTGGGGACTGAGGAGAACAAGAGCAGTCCCGAGAGGAGATGGAGAAAGATAACTGAGTGGACATGATGTTTTTCAAGTCCAAGGAAGAGTTTTCAGTGGAAAGGAGTCCTCCTCAATGTTCATGCTCACAGAGATACCGAGTAAGATGCATAATGAAGAGTGTTCATGTTTGATGATAAGAAGAGTTAACTTTCACTCTTTTCAAAGTATAGTTAGTAGAGGTAAGGGCAGAAAATTACCTCAGTGAATTGAAAGAATTGCAGATGAGGAACAGGGGTGTGGTACACAGTGGTTGACTGTGACTGTTCTTTCAAAGAGCATAGTTCTCAAGGGATGGGGTATGAGATGATAGACAAAAAATGATGAAATAGAGCTTTTCTGCCTATGTGGATGCCAGACTAACAGAAGAGAGGAAATGTATTGGATAGAATAGGCTGTGCAGTAGAGAACTGAATGACCTGGAGTGGTCAACTCAAGACCACCTGAAGCAGGATTAACCTTGAAGAGAAGAAAAGCCACGTTTCCTACTGAACTTGGTACAAAGAACATGCATGGGCCAGAAAGCTGAGAGATAATATTTACTAAATTCACTGTCCATAGGCAGAGGAGTTAAGGTTTCCTTTGAGTACAAGGTGGAATACAGCAAGATGGAGATCATGAAGAGACATTTGGAGAATTAAATGAGAGACTCACAGCAATCATACTGATATCTCACCTGAATTTGGACACAATATGTGTTTGTTCTAGGATTGCCAGCCTGTTGGATTGATAAATATGTAGAAAGTGGCTCTTGGAAAAGGAACGATGACATTGAAGATAATGGCAGGAGTTGAGTGCAATTAAAGCACCTTCTTTCTTGTTCTAGGGGAAATGAGTTTTAGAAGGGGGTAAAAAAGAAATGGAATAAACATCACAAAAGTTACTTAATGTAAGTATGTAAGAGGCACTTCCCAGATACAGGGCTAGTGGGATGCCTGCCTGTCTCCTTACATCTGATGTTGGCAATATTGATAATTGGGATGGGACAGGGATCATCTAAGTTGGGAGACTTCAAAATAGGATTTTAAAAAGGGTGCAGCTATTATTTTTATTTTAATATAGTTGTAGCCCACTCTAGAATACCACCACGACTGCAATTATAATGGTTGATGAAAACAATTTGTAGTTTATTATTAAATTTGTAATCAATTTTCAAAGTAAAATGGTAAATTGGAATTGATGAGAATTCTGCAGTCTTTTAGATGTTTTTAATCCTTTAAGTGCCAAAGCCAAGGTTGCCTGTCAGTTTCAAAAGTTGAGACCAGAAATTGCTTTTGTCATATACAGCAGAACACATGCAGATGTTTAGTTCAAGGAAGTTTGGCTTATGAAATTCTAGTTTGTCATGACAATGCACAAATAGTCTTGGTTGGTGAAGTGAACTGCATGTACATCTTTTAAAAACAATTGACTTTATTTACATTAAAGACAATTTCAAAGCTGAACTAGCATAATATTTCAAGTACAATGTCTACATAAATTGAGGTTGATACTACCATAGTGAAATCTTGTTATGTTTTCAACCTATTTATTCTGATAAGTTCAAGAATTCTTAAATCCCATAAAATTGTCATAAGTAACATCTTCATTGGAATTGCCTTTCACTGAGGTGCTTTCCTTTATTACTTTATGCATTTTGGAAATACTGTGTTAATTTCTGTGAAAAGTAATGATGCTATTATTTGAAAGATCTATTTTATTCCTGAGAATAAATTGCTGTTTTTAATCAGTTGTTTAACATATGAGTTTTATGGGTATAAAGTTACAAATTAGTTACAAATTTGACAACTGTGTTTAAGTGAAATTGCCTGGACCTAATAAGTTTTTTTCTATTGATTTCTGGAAATGACATTTGGAGCAGCCTTATGTATTAATACAATGGTTATAGCCTGATATTTGTACTCAGCCATGGTAGTAGAGGAAGCTTAAATTGCTAAGACTGGATAAATAGCATTCTTCAGATGTTTCTGGATGGGAGCATGTCTAATGTAATTGCATTTGTCTGCCAGCTTCTATGTGTTAGAGCAAAAATAATTTTAAATCATACATAATTTTGATAGAAAAGTTCAAGTCATTTCCCTTTGTATTATACTAAAAATTATAAATTTTCATTACAACAATTCAATCACTTGAGAAGATAGTTCATTTTGAATCAGGTTCCGTGCAAATGCCTCATTTATGAAGCTACGTTGCTTAAAAGTGGACAAATTGGTTACTTTACTGAACACTCAACATGTACTTTGGAAGCATCAAAACTTTATAAAATCTTTATAAATTTAGAATCTATTATTATATATACTAATATAAGAAATATTAAGAATTACTAATAAATCAGCTTTAAAAGTGAGAAAATTCTCATTGGTTTAAATGTGATGAATTTGGGTCTGGGGATTTAGCTCAGTGGTTTCAGCGCCTGCCTAGCAGGCGCAAGATCTCTGGTTTGATCCCTGGTAACCATATACAACAATATCGAGCATGGTGGCTCATGCACATTGGCAATCAGTACCGCATACCACAAATGCTGGGCTTGGTGGCTCAGCCCTGTAATCCCAGCACTCAGGAGGCAGAGGCAGGAGGATTGCTGAGTTCGAGGTTTGCCCGAGTTACACAGTGAGCTCAGGGCCAGCCTGAACTACAAAGAGAGACCCTATCTTTAAAAAAAAAAAAAAAAAAAAAAAATTGGTGAATTGGCAGAATATGATTTTTTCAGGCTTGGGTGCTACTAAACATTCAAGAATGCTATCAACGCCTTTCTGCAGACAATAATGTCCCCACCAGGTAATTTGATGAAATATTGTGGGTTTTAAAGCCTGATCATTTGTTGAGTCTTTCTGTAGAGCTACTTTTACTAAAAGATTGTGAAAGGCTGTGTTGTCACTCACTAACAGATTAGCAAAATCCTCTTATGTGTTAAATGGCTGGTATTTATTTACGGTTCTTTCCGTATCTGGTCACTTTTCAGGACCAATCAATTTCTTTTGGCCCTTGTAAGTGTATAATTTAAATGTATTATTCTGTGTTAAACTGTAACTTAGAAATTCATTGATATTCCATTTCACTTATAACTCATGTTATCAAAAATTTTGGTCCAAACTCTATGAATTCTTCTACATTTCAATTTTAACTCCATTGCTTTGCTGGCATTTTCTGATTTCTGTTATGTAAATTCACAGAGTCACAGTTGAAAATGATCTTTAAATTTTCAAGGTCTGACACTAAGCATGTGTTCCTCTTGAGCATATCTGAAGGCCAGGATCATAAATGTGTTGTGTTTTCTGAGGTTTGTAGCGAGAAATTTCTGATTTGTTTCTCTAAATATGTACTTAATGGGAGGTTTTGTAAAATTTCCAAGATCAACGTTTTAATGATTATATATTTGTTTTTATTTAGAGGTAAAACTTCTCTTACAATAGTGCCACTATGGACCTACAAAAAGAATATGCACCTTCTATCATTTCATCACTTTAAATGACTGATGTTTCCTTTTACTTTCTGTGCTCTGTGATAGATATTTCTAATTTCTTTAATCTCAGAATATAAATGTGATTCCAGAGGTCAAGTAATTCAGTTTCTTAAATTGTCAGAAGTAAATATACTTCTTTTCTTTTAAAAAGCTGGCACCAGGATAATTGGTTTGTGTACACTATGTATTTCTGATAATTAATCATTTCATTTCAGATAATTAAAGATTTCATCACTTGTAGTTACACAAAATAATGCAGAGAGAGCTCAGGCACCATTTACTCAGTTTTCCCAAATGGTAATATCTTGTAAAGTTATAGTATATTATCATAACAAAGATATTGATAGAAGCTATTCATATATCTCCAATTTTACTTGTAATTCTTTATGTTTGCCTATTGAGTTCTATGTAAGTCTATTACCATAATTTATTAAATATAGAAATTTTTATATCTTTGGCTTCTTTGTGTAGTTACATCCACTTCTTTTCTCTCTCTCCTTCCCTCCAATCCAGTCTTTGACTCCAGATAACCTCAGTCCTTTTCTTTAGTATTATATTTTTATTATTCTTTGAATATTATATACATGGAATCCTGTAGTGTATGCATTTTTTGGGACTGGTGTTTTTCTTTAGTTTTCTCTAGCTAACCATGCCAATTGCTGTGTGTATCAATATTTAATTCCTTTTTATTACTGTGAAGTATTCTATTGTAGGGATCTTCCACAATTTGTATAATCATAAGCCTGTTGAAAACATCTAAGTTGGTTTATGATTTGGACTCTTATAAATGTGTGCAATTACATGAAAGTTTTTATGTGATTGTACATTTTTATTTCTTTGAGATAAATACTCAAGCATAGAATTACTGGATCATGTAGTAATTACATATTTGGACTTTAAATAAATTGTTAAACTTTTTTTGCAGTTTCCTACTGGTAAGAGATGGATGGTTTAACTTCTTTATATCTTTATTGTAGCAATTTTGATATGCATATAGTGGTATTTCACACTAGTTTTAATTTGATTTCATTAATAGCTAATGATTTATTTACTCATCACCTATTTTTTTTTTTTTTTGAGACAGGGTCTCGCTTTGTAGTTCAGGCTGGCTCTGACCTCACTATGTAGTCCAGGCAAGCCTTGAACTCAGCAATCCTCCTGTCTCTGCCTCCCGAGTGCTGGGATTACAGGCATGAGCCACCACACCTGGCTTTTTTCTTTTTTTTTTTTTAGTGAAATTCCTATGTGTCATATTTCCACTTGTAATTGAATTTTTATTATTTTGCTTTTGGAATTCTTTATTTATTCCAAATTGTAGTCTTTTATTGGTTATGTGGTTTGAAAAATTTCTTCCCAGTGCATAGCTTGTCTTTCCATTTTCTTAACAGGGTCCTTCACAGGGCAAGTGTTTTAATTTTGATGAAGTTCAATTCATCAATTTTTCTTCTTCTGTTGTCAGATCTAGGAACAATTTACCTAGCTATCTCAAAATACATATTATTCTTCTCTTTCAGCCCAAAGGTTTTATAGTTTCCCGTTTTACTTTCAAATTTATGATACAAGATAATTGGGCATAAGGTGATTTAAGCTGAATTTCAATTTTTTTTGACTATAGATGATCAGCTCCAGAAACATGTTGAAAAGACTATCAGTCTGCTTTCTACTATGTAACAAAATATGTGAGGCTATATACTTTATATAAGAAAAGAGGTTTACTTAGCTCACAGCTTAGGGAGCTGAAAGTTTAAAATCAAATGTCCCCATTATTTCAATCTCTGGTGAGGACCTTATTGACTCCATCACAAAATTATAAATAGTATTGTGGCAGAAAAATATGCAAGAAGAGAAATATAGAAATTTTGGTGAGACAGGAAGCCAGGGAATGATTCAGGGAACAGCCTACTCTTTTTACAAAAGCCACTTTTATAGCTATTAATTGGGGTCCTATCTGGAGAACTATATTAATCTCTTCCAAAGATGATATTCCTATGACCCAATTAGCTTGCATTAGCTAGCATCACCAAACCAAGGCTCCAACACACAAACGCTGGCAGGACATACACAAATTATATCCAAATCATAGCACTCTTCTTATTCCATCGAATTACCTTTGTGCTGTGTATTTGTCTGACTCTATTTTTTTTTTTTTTTGAGACAGGGTCTCACTTTGTAGTTCAGGCTGGCCCTGATCTCACTGTGTAGCCCAGGCAAGCGTCAAACTCAGCAATCCTCCTGCCTTTGCCTCCCAAATGCTGGGATTACAGGCGTGAGCCACCACACCTGGCTGTCTGAGTCTAGTTTTGGTTCCTTTTTTTTAATTTCATTGATTCATTCACCTTTTCCTTTGTCACTATTGTACTCTCTTGGTTATTTTGACATATAACGCTGGTAGAGAATATTCCAACTTTATAGGCTGTAAGGCTCATATGACCTGTTTCTATATAAATTTTAAAATATATTTGTCTATGTGTATAAAACACCTTTCTGGGATTTTTGGTAGGAATCATTTAAAATATATTGCTACAAACTGAATGCTTTATTTTCTATTCAAATTCATACATTGAAAATGAATTCCTAATGCTATAGTATTAGGAGCAGATGGAAATTTGGGAGGTGATTATATCAGGATGGTAGAATCCTTGTAAATGATACTAATGCTCATAAAAACAGGCTCCAGGGAGCCCCCTTGCACCTTCTGCCAAAAAGAAAGCCCTCACTTAGCTGGCATCTTGACCTTGGTATTCCAAGCCTTCAAAATCGTGAGACAAATTTATCTTGTTTATAAGCTACTAAATCTATGATACTCAGTTACCATAGTCTAGATGAACTAAGACAAAATTTAATACCAAATAATGGGGATGCTGCTGTAGAAGATATGTAAAAATGTGTAAGTGGCTTTGGAAGTGGATCATGAGTAGATTGTAAAAGTTTTGATGAATTTTTTTAAAGCATACATTGCTGTGACTATCACA
The DNA here is from genome assembly GCA_004025085.1 of Thryonomys swinderianus. Lineage (NCBI taxonomy): Eukaryota > Metazoa > Chordata > Mammalia > Rodentia > Thryonomyidae > Thryonomys > Thryonomys swinderianus. Next base: position 12,529 of record PVIC010026893.1, read on the forward strand.
GATGTTCCAATAGAGTTTCAGAATGAAAAGAGGAACACTGTAGAGGAAGCTCAATATTTTTAGAAAGTATCTAAGTAATTATGAAAAGACTGCTGTTAGCAATAGATGATAAAGACCATTCTGGTGAGGTCTCTGATGGAAATGAGGAGGATGTTATTGTATCATAAAAGGCCATTCTTGCTGTGGAGTAGCAAATAACTTGATTGGATGTTCGCTGGTATTCATGTTATGTTGTTTTGTAGAAATCAGATACTGTGGGTGACGAAAGTAGATTTTTCACTGAAAAAAATTCTAAGTGAAGCTTTGAAGAAATAACCTAGCATTTTCTCACAGTGTATAGCACAATTCAAGAAAAGTGAAATGATTTAAAGATGTAATTGATAATAAGGTAAAACAAAATATAACTATTTGAAAATTTTCAGCCTATCCATATTATAAAGACCATGTTTAGAAGAGAACACAAAGTTGGCAAATGGACTGTTATAAGAATATTGTCCATTCAAACATATGTCAATACCTAGTATCTAAGGCAATGGGAATAGGACCTGGAAGACAACTCAGAATGCCAGAGGCCTCTGTCTGAGACCCAGAATGCAAGAGGCCACTCATATCTGTAGGTTTACAGCCGTTCCTGGTGTTGGCTCACATCACAGAATGTTCTATTCACAGCCCTTCAGTTTTCTTGCTTCTGAGCTGCCCCATGAATGATTGTGGAGAGTTCTGGTGCAGCATGGGCTGTACCTAGTGGAAGCAATGGGCATGATGTCCTATGTAGACCTCAAAAGAGGGAGCTGTTTGCAGAGCCACATGTGTAGAACCATACAGCAGAAATCCATGCTGCTCAGGAAGAGAACTGCTGTGGGGTTAGGACCAATGCCAATGCACAGAGATGGTAAGGACCTGGGGGTACATGTCTTGGCGTAAATGTGTGCTTCAGTTCTCTTGGCTTTGTACATGAGGGAGTATTTACTGGGATATATGGTAAGTCCCTGTCTTTACACTTGAGGTTCTGAGGAACTGACAAACCGTGTTTTTTGTTTTTTGTTTTTGCTTTTGTCATGGTCTCACTTTGTTGTTCAGGCTGGCCCTGAGCTCACTATGTAGCCCAGGCAAGCCTCAAACTCAGCAACCCTCCTATCTCTACCTCCTGAGTGTTGGGATTACAGGTGTGAGCCACCACCCCTGGCATTGTGGTATGTGGTACTGATTGCTGGTGGGCGTGAGTCACCACACCCAGCATCATATGTGGTTACAGGGGATCGAACTCAGGACTTTGCACTTGCGAGCAGGTGCCGAAACCACTGAACTAAATCTCTGGCCCTGACAAACTGTTTTAAAAAACAAAAACCAGTAACAAGAACAACAAAAACCTGCATCATTTTATGCTCCCAACAGCAGTTATATGAGTTCTGACTTCCTTTTACATCTTTGGTAGGAAACATTGATTTATGGTTATATCTATCATTGTGAGTATGAATGGTATTTCATTGGAGTTTTCACATTTACATTGTTGTGGAGAATATTTTAATGGCTTTTCTGGCTATAAAAGTATCATTAGAAAAGTGCTTATTTAAGTCATTTGGTGATTTTTTTTTTTTTTTTTTTTTTTTTTTTTTGCTTTTTGGAGACAGGGTCTCACTTTGTAGTTCAGGCTGGCCCTGCGCTCACTATGGTGCCCAGGCAAGCCACCGCGAACTCAGCAATCCTCCTGTCTCTGCCTCCCGAGTGCTGGAATTACAGGCGTGAGTCACCACGTCCGGCATTGTGGTATGCGGTGTTGATTGTTGGTGGGCGTGTCTCCACACCCAGCATTATATGTGGTTACCGGGGATCGAACTCAGGACCTTGCGCTTGCGAGGCAGGCGCCGGAACCACTGAGCTAACCCTCCGGCCCATTTGGTGATTTTAAAATTAGGTTATTGATCCTTTTATTGTTGAATTTAAGGCTTTTATTTTTTATTTTAGAATCGGATCAAATACACATTATTTACAAATATGATTTTGCATTGTGTGTTGTTCTTTCATTTTCTTTTTTTGTGTCTTTTGGTGCATAATAGGCTTTTAGTTGAAATTCATCAGAAAATAAAGCAGATTATTGTTAGTTTCTTATACTTTAGGTATTACATCTAAAAACACTAATTCAAGGTTATGAAGATTTACTCCTTTTAAGAGTATTTAAGCTGTTACATTTAGATTTATTATGCATTTTGATTTAATTTTTGTTTACATGTGAGGTGCAATTCCAACTTTATTGTTTTACTTATTTATAGTTAATTGTGTCAGAGCCATTTATTAAACAAATTTGATTTCTCATGACAATATTTTGGTATTTTTGTTAAAAATCAATTGCCCATGAATGTATGGATTCATTTCTGTTCTATGAATCCATGTGAATATTTCTGTGTCAATACCATAGCACTATAATACATCTTGAAAAAATAGCTTGATTATTTTGGACATTCTAGGTGTTTTTAACTTCAAAATAATTTTAAGTCACCAATTTCTGGAAATAGCTAGCTGGAGCTTGTAGGGAGACATTGTAATGAGGCTGAAGGTAAATTTGGAGAATATTGCCATTTTACCAGTTTTTAAAAAATCGAATTCTTTATTGGCATATTTTATATACATCTCACAATCACACATAACACTGGGGAATTTGTACTAGTATATGACACAAGTTAATTCTCATTTTTACCTACATCCCTACCCACCCACACCTCCCCACCTCCTATATACATGCTCTTTTATTTTCTTTCAGAATCATATTTATTCCTTCCCCTCATTACATGCCCTCACCAAATTTCCTTTGGAAATTTCCCATTCTACAAAAACTGTCATACTTTCTAGAGCTCATTTACATCTACAGGTGCTCATGTCAAAGAGAAGATCTGGTATTTGCCTATCTGTGGTCTATTTATTTCACTTATTAGTGTGTCCTCCAGGTGTATCCATTCATTTTACCAGTTTTTAATTTTTAAATTTATTAACAAAAATGCCTATTATGTATTCTTTAATTTCTTTCCATAATACTTTGTAGTTTTTGGTGTACAAGTCTTGTGTATCTTTTGTTAAATTTACCCAAATTATCATTCTTTTTTTTTTCTTTTTGTAGACAGGGTCTCTCTTTGTAGTTCAGGCTGGCCCTGAGCTCACTATGGAGCCCAGACAAGCCTCGAACCCAGCAATCCTCCTGTCTCTGCCTCCTGAGTGCTGAGATTACAGGCGAGAGCCACCATGCCAGGCCAAATTATCATACTTTTTAAAGCCACTGCAAGCAGAATTGTTTACTTTTATTACCTTACTATATCTATAGCCCATATCTTTTAGTTCATCCCCAATCTTGTCTAGTTATTTTATACTGTTAACTCAGTATAAGCTCACTACCTTTGTCTTTCTTGCGAGGGTATTTTTTTCATTTTCTAAGAATATCATTACACATATATTTTTCTGCCAACATTTCTGATTCTTGAAAGTTTATGGCTAAACCAGTAATTCATGAAATAATTTCTGGTTCTTCTAGAGAAAAGTACACTTGCAGTCATTTAAACCTTTATGATACTTTATGCTTCCTTTATTATAATTACTTTAGCATTGTTACAATTTTATTGTCATCCTTTATTTCTAAATAACAGATTTTAATTTAACAACAATGAGTGTTATTTGTGGCAATTGTTTCTTCATGCAAAGTGAACGTATGCACTTGTATGTTGCATTCAGTTAGACACTAATGAATTGAACCGAATATGATGTGATACTCACCTTCACTTCTCTGTTCCATGGTTCTCAATATTTCCTGCCTGTCCTAATTTCATGGCATTTTGAGTTGCCCAATGCCATTTGTTTTCACTTCAAACCAATCTATGTATTACATAATGATAAATTTTACAACTCAAGGCAAAACATATCTTTTCTCTACTTCAAATGAAACATTAATTTCCATCTACTCATACTCAGTATAGTGCCTATATAATCTAGTTAAATTTCTATTTCACTATACAGATATACTCTTGTATATCTTTGAAGACAGGTTGCCTGTATAAGTCCCTCTTCAGGTGGGTTAGCCCCAAACTGTTGTATCTAAGATGGCTGCCACTGATGGCAAGTTGAACCCTAACCTTGTTACATTCCTGTCTGTGTGCTAAATAACATACCTGAAAACCATGACCATTGACAATTCCATGAAATGACCAAAAAGAATCATAAAAGAAGAAAAAAGACTTAGCATCTGATTTCCTGGGAAATCCCTACCCATGTGAAAAGATATGACTATTTCTTGTCTTCATTAACCTAATCTTTCACTGCATTTCTTTTCTCCTGTATCTATGAATTCTCCAACTTCCAAAGGTTGGGAAGGTGATTTATGAGACCTAAAAATGATAGTCACCAAAGGAGGAGTGGTGTCCATGTCATTGTCCCCATTGTCTGAAATCACCTGCCAGGCCAGGGATGCTAATACTTTGGTTATTATGGTAGAAAACACTGTTGTGATGGTTGAGTGTGTTAGTGTTAACAAGGCTCTTGGTGGAAGGGACTAGACAAGGGATGGGGAAGGACAGAGGAGGAGGAGGGGAAATCTGTGTTTCGAGGATGTTTTTGGCTGGAGAGGAGCTCTAAGGGAAACATTTTGGGAATGGGAGGGTTGAGTAGGTGAGAAATGGTAGGCACTGCAGCTCAGTGTGAGTATGATCTTCATAGTCAGCAGTTACAACTGCTGAATTGGGACTGAACCCAAAAGTAAGATCTAGAGGATCAGCAGAAGGATGTAATGAGAGAGAATTGGGGATTGTGGATATTATTACCACAGTTCTAATGTGCTCTGGGTGGACAGGAGGACAATATGAGGGGCCCAATTGTGTGCCCAGTCACCTGTCATGGGAATGGAATAGGACATCTGTAGTTCCTGCAGCTGGTGGGATAAAATGGGGGCAGACTGAGGGGTACTGCCATTTGCTACCACCTTGGTTTTCCCCATCTATCCTAGGTTTCCCCCTTGTGATGGTGCACCAGAATTCATAATGGAGAAAGGGCACCCCCATGGGTGTCAAGGCACCACACAGACAAGTGGCTGCCCCTGGCTGGGCTTCTGCTCCTGGGGACTTGTGTGGATCCTTGCTGGTATTTGGGATCAGGTGGGCTACTATGTGGGGACTGTTGAAGGCCAGATCCATGGTAGGCTTCTTGGTGCCAAGCTTAGTAATTGGTGTCTGTACACTGTGCCCTCTCTTCTCTATGGCACCATGCTGAGACTGTAGCTCAAGGACAGTCTAGATGCTGCCAGACCCCTCAAGAACCTCTCCAACAGGTCGGTGGGATGCAGCCAGGGCACACTCCCTCTGCATGTGCATCCTGGCAATACCAGCTCTGTGGCCATTTCAGAGAGGACCAGCTTTCCTGAACTGATGGATGCAGAAGCCCATGACATCTCTTACTTGCCACAGGTTCTGGCCACTTCTTTTTGCAAATTTGATCTCATATTATTTAAGAGCAAAGACCTTCCATGGATCACATAGGTGGTTGTGGCCCAGCCAGTCTCCCACCACAGATCAAGTGACTCTAGAGCTTACACTGGGCATTGTGGTGCCTCTTTTTATATATGCATCAGGCATTACCATTCTCTGTTGTCTCGTCCTTTGAGGTTTTAGTACCACACCATATCTGTAATGTACACATGCCGGGCATGATGACAACTCAAGAGAGGATTAAAGCCTGTACTGAGCACCAGAGTTCTCAGAAGATGTGTTCCCAATTGTCAGCAGTACTTCATTCCCTACCTCTCTTTAGCTTGAGCCTTGCACCCTGGTTTCTTTTTGGATTCTTTTGAAGGATGCAAAAATGTAAAAATTATAGTCTAAACCAATTTCAATACAGGCTAAAAGAAATTCACCAACCTATTGTTCTACACAGATTGGAAAGGAGTGTGTTTGGCTTTAGAGGATTGTTTTGAAAGGAAATACATTATTGATTTGCAGTTATAGGGAAGCAACGTATTAGATTGTTATGATCTACATGATGTGGTAATTTTGAGCATGCTTCTGCTTACTGCACATTACTGTCACCTGAATGTAGTTTTAGATACCCTTATGTCCAAAAGAGGAAATATCCTTTACTATATCAGGACAGGAGAAACGTATAAATTGTCGTAGAAGCTCAAAGCTTTAGTGTGATAAGAAGGATTAAAAAAAATTCCTGAACATGGCTTTAGAAAGTTTGTATCTTTGACTTCCCTGGAGTGCTTTTCTCTCTCATGGGTCTGGTGTATTTCACATACCTAACATGCAGATTCTCAGAACCTAGAATCACAGAAATAAGTAAAATTATTTTAATATATATTTAGTTTAAAATTGAGTTAAATACAGTTGGAAATATATCACATATTGCAACATTTGTTTTTTATTTTTAATTTTTAATATTTTTGGTACATTGTATATACACATCATATCATGATCACACTCAAAATTGGGAATTTATACCAGCATATGACACAATATAATTCTCCTTTTTTTGCTGTTCCTCTATGCACCCCATAACTCTCCACATCCTAAATATACATATAGGTTTGAGGCTAGGATTTAGCTCAAGTGGCACCGCACCTACCTTGGAAGCACCAGTGCCTGAGTTCAATCCCCAGTACTGAAAAAAATATATATACATACATATATATGTATATATATATATATATATATATATATATATATATATATTTCCCTTTTTTGTTACCATCACATTTTTTTCTATAACCCTTATTACTCCTACCTCTACTACATTTCCCTTTCAATATTTTATATTTCACAGTAACCATCCTACATTCTAAAACTCATTAACATCTTCAGTTTCTTATAACAGAGAACAGATACGATATTTACACATCTGTGAGCCATTTATTTCACTTATAAGTATGTCTGAAATGTATGTCCATTTAAGTATAAATAACTCTAACTTATCATTCTTTAAGGTAGAATAATATTCCATTTTATAGAAAAACCACATCTTCTTTATCCAGTTTCTACTTGATAAGCATTTGGGTTGTCATGAACACGGGTGCACATATGTCACTACGATATGATTCTTTTAATTCTTTTGTGTATATTCCTAGCATGGCAATAATAGGATGAAATGGGACCTCTAATCCTAGTTTTTTAAGGAATCTCCACACTGACTTCCATAGAGATTGTACCAGTTCACATTTTCCCAACAATGGAGGAGTTCCTTTTTCTCCACAGCCTCACCAGCATTTGTTGCTGGTTAATTTTGAGATGGCAGCCATTCTTTATGTAAGCTGAATGAAATCTTAGTGCTGTTTTCATCTGCATGTCTCTAATGATCAACAATGTTGAGCATTTCTTCATATGCTTCTTGGTAGTTTTTACTTATTCCTCTGAAAAGTGTCTGTTCATTGCAGCTACCCATTTTTTAATTGGGTCTTTAAATTTGGGGGAAGACTGACTTTTTAAAGTTCTTTATATATTGTAGAGAGCATGCCTTTGTCTGAGGGACAGCTGGTAAAGATTATTTCCCAACTATTGGCTGTCTTTTTGCTCTGCTGATGGTTTCTTTTGCTCTGCAGAGCTTTTTTATATATAAAAAAAGGATCCTATTTGTTTATTTCTTCTGCTACCTCTTGTGCTATAGAGGTTTTGTTCATAAAGTCTCTTTCTAAGCCAGTGACTCCAGGAGTTTTACCTAACCTGTTTTGCAGCAGGTTTAGTGTTCCGGTTTTTACAATTAAATCTCTAATCCACTTTGGTTTTAGTTTTGTACACAGTGACACAGATAGGTCTAGCTTTACTCTATGGCAGTTTAAAGCCCAGTTTTTCCAGCATCATTTGTTAAAGAGGCTATCTTTCCTCCACTGAGGATACTTGGCTCTTTTGTCAAAAATGAGGTCGCTTAAGTGCTGGGCGTGGTGGTTTACGCCTGTAATCCCAGCACTCGGGAGGCAGAGACAGGAGGATTGCTGAGTTCGAGGCTTGCCTGGGCTACATAGTGAGCTCAGGGCCAGCCTGAACCACAAAGTGAGACCCTGTCTCAAAAAAAAAAAATGAGGTTGCTTAGTGTAACTGGATTTGTTTTTGGATCTTCTAACCTATTCCACTGATTCTAAGGTTTGTTATTTTGCCAGTACCATGCAGTATTTTTCACAGTGGCTTTATAATAAAATTTCAAGTTGGGGATGGAAATACCCCACATTGTGTCCTTGTTGCTTAGAATTGCTTTTGCTAGTCTAGTTCTTTTGTGATTCCAGATGGATTTTTGGATAGTTTTCTCTAGATCTGTGAAATATGCTGTTGGGATTTCAATTGGGATTGCCTTGAATCTATATAATAGTTGTGCGAATATAGCCACTTTGATGATGTTGGTTCTTTCCACCCAGGAATAAGGGATGCCTTTCCATTTACTGATAACTTCTTCTATCTCCTTTTTCTGAGTGCTATAGTTTTCAAAGTAGAGATCTTTCACCTCCTTTGTTAGTTTGATTCCTAGAAATTGCATTTTTTGGGATGCTACTGTGAAAGAGATTGACTCCCCAATTTCTTTCTCAGTGAGTCTGTTGTTTGTGTATACAAATGCTATTGATTTTTTAGTCAGTAACTTTGTATCCAGCAACATTACTATATTTGGTGATTAAGTCAAGTAGTCTTTTGGCTGAGTTTTTATGATCTTCTTTATAATCTTGTCATCAGCAAACAATGACAGTTTAACTTCTTCCTTATCTATGTTTATTCACTGTATCTCTTTGTCTTGCCTGATTGCTGTGGCTAATGTTTCCAGAACTATATTCAACAAGAGTGTGACAGTGGACATCCTTTTCTTGTTCCTGATTTTAGTGTGAAAGGTTTCAGTTTTTGATCATTGAGGATGATGCTGGCTGTTGGTTTCTCATAAATAGCTTTGACTCGTTTGAGATAAAGTCCCATCTATTCCAATTTTCTGTAGAGTTTTAATCATAAGTGGATGTTGGATTTTGTCATATGCTTTTTCTGTATCTATTGAGATAATCATATACTTTTTGCTCTTGAGCCTATTAATATGGAGTATTACATTTATTGATTTATGTATGTTAAACCAGCCTTGCATCCCTGGGATAAATCCAATTTGATCAGGGTGTATGATTTTCTTAATAACCATCTGTATTCTGTTTGCTAATATCTTATTGAGGATTTTTGCATCAATATTGGCCTGTAGTTCTCTTTTTTGGTTGGGTTATTTTCTGCTTTTGGAATCAAGGAAATGGTTGCTTGCAGGGAAGAATTTGAGAGCACTGATTCCCTTTCAATTTCATTAAAGAGTTTTAGAAGTATTGGCATTAACTCTTCTTTAAAAATTTTTTAATTGAATTCTTTATTGGTACAGTTTATATACATCTCACAATCACATATAACATTGGGGAATATGTACCAGTATATGACACAAGTTAATTCTCATTTTTACCCATATCCCTACCCACCCACACCTCCCCATCCCCTTTATACATGCTCTTTTGTGAATCATATTTATTCCTTCCCTTCATTACCTTCCCACACCAAATTTTCTATGGAAATTTCCCGCTCTATAAAAGCTGTCATACTTTCTAGAGCTCATTTGCATCTACAGGTGTTCATGTCAAAGAGAAGATGCGGTATTTGCCTATCTGTGATCTATTTATTTCACTTATTACTATATCTTCCAGGTGTCTCCATTTGCACATAAATGGACTGATCTTGTCATTCTTTATGGCTGAATAATACTCCGTTTTATAAAAAAACCCCACATCTTCTTTATCCAGTCTCCAGTTGATGGGCATTTGGGTTGTTTCCAAGACTGAGCTATCATGAACTGAGCTGCTATGAACAAGGTTGTACATCTCTTTCCAATGTGATTTTTGAAATTCTTTTGGGTATATTCCTAGCAGGGGGATAGCAGGGTACAATGGAGCCTTGTCCTAGTTTTCTGAGAAATCTCCACACGGATGTCCACAATGGTTGCACAAGTCTGTAATCCGACCAACAGTGAAGAAGTGTTCCTTTCTCCCCACAGCCACGCCAGCATTTATTGTGGGTTGATTTTGTGATAGCGGCCATTCTTTGTGGAATGAGATGAAATCTCAGTTTGTTTTCATTTGCATCTCTCGAATGACCAGTGATGTTGAACATTTTTTCATTTGTTTCTTGGCTGCTTTGACTTCTGCCTCTGGGAAGTGTCTGTTCATCTCAGATGCCCATTTTTGATTTGGGTCTGTAAACATGGGGAGGCTGATCTGTTTGAGTTCTTTATAAATGGTAGATAATAGCGCTTTGTCTGATAAACAGCTAGTAAAGATTTTTTCCCATGTTGGTGTCTTTTAGCAGTGCCAGTGACTGCTTTTGCTGTGCAGAAGCTTTTCAGTAGGATGAGATTCCATTTGTTGATTCTTTCTGCTAGTTCTTGTGCTATAGAGGTTTTTTTCATAAAGTCTCTGCCTAAGCGAATATCTCCAAGAGTTTTACCTAGCCTGTTTTCCAGCAGGCTTATGGTTTCTGTTTCAATGTTTAAGTCTCATATCCATTGTGAGTTTAGTTTTGTGCATGGTGAAAGAGATAGGTCTAGCTTTAGCTTTTGGCAGGTTAAAGCCCAGTTTTTCCAGCAGCATTTGTTAAAGAGGCTGTCTTTCCTCCATTGGGGATGTTTGCTTCCTTTGTTAAAGATAAGGTGCCTTAGTTTATCTGGAGTTGTTTCTGGGTCTTCTAATCTATTCCATTGGTCCTCGGGTCTGTTACCTTGCCAGTACCATGCAGTTTTTATCACAGCAGCTTTATAGTAGAGTTTTAATTTGGGGATTGTAATACCCCCTGCCATGTCATGGTTGCTTAGAATTGCTTTTGCTATTCTAGATTTCTTGTGTTTCCAGATGAACTTTTTTATTGTTTTCTCTAGCTCTGTGAAGTATACCGTTGGAATTTCAATTGGAATTGCATTGAATCTGTATAGTAGTTGTGGGAGTATAGCCATTTTGATGATGTTTGTTCTCCCGACCCAGGAACAAGATATATCTTTGCACTTTCTGGTTTGCTTTTCTATCTCAGTTTTCAGAGTCCTATAGTTTTCAGAGTAGAGGGCTTTCATTTCCTTTGTTAGGTTGATTCCTAGATATTTCATTTTTCTGGGTGTTACTGTGAAAGGGATTGCCTCTCCAATTTATCTTTCAGTGAGTCTGTTGTTTGTGCAGACAAAGGCTGTTGATTTTTGAGCATTTACCCTGTATCCAGCAACACTACCAAATTTGGTAATTAAGTCTAGCAGCATTTTGGTTGAGTTTTTAGGATCCTCTAGATAGAGTATCATATCATCAGCAAATAATGCCAGTTTAACTTCTTCCTTTCCTATCTTTATTCCTGTTATATCTTTGTCCGGCCTCATTGCTATGGCTATATTGAACTATATTGAACCAGCACTATATTGAACAAGAGTGGTAACAGTGGCCATCCTTGTCTCATTCCTGACCTTAGTGTAAAAGATTTCAGTTTTTGCCCATTGAGTATGATGCTGGCTGTTGGTTTCTCATAAATAGCTTGTAATAAAATGAGATAAAGTCCATCGATTCCAATTCTCTGTGGGGTTTTGATCATAAATGGGTGTTGGATTTTGTCAAATGCTTTCTGAATCTATTGAGATAATCATGTTTTTTTTTTTTTTTTTTTTTTTTTTTTTTTTTTTTTTTTTTTTTTTT
>PVIC010026894.1:0-24240 GCA_004025085.1 Thryonomys swinderianus
CTGGCCCTGAGCTCACTATGGTGCCCAGGCAAGCCGCCGCGAACTCAGCAATCCTCCCGTCTCTGCCTCCCGAGTGCTGGGATTACAGGCGTGAGCCACCACGCCCAGCATTATATGTGGTAACCGGGGATCGAACTCAGGTCCTTATGCTTGCGAGGCAGGCGCCGGAACCACTGAGCTAACCCTCCGGCCCTGTGCTAGATTTTATGCAACTGAGGGTTTGTTCATAAAGTCTTTTCCTGCACCAGTGTCTTCACAAGTTCTACCTCACCCGTCTTCCAGCAGGCTTAGTGTGTCTGTTTTAATATTTAAATATTTGATCCATTTCAATTTTAGTTTAGGGCATGGTGAAAGATCTGGGTCTTAGTTTTGATATTTGGCAAGTTGAAATCCAGTTTTTCCAGCATCATTTATTAAAGAGATTATCTTTCTTGTAGTGAGGGTATTTGATCCTTTGTCTAGTGAGGGGCTGAGTTTGTCTCAGCTTGTTCCTGTGTCTTCTAATCTGTTCCATCATCCTTGGGTCTGTTTCTTTGCCGTACTATGCCATTTTTATCCCAGTGGCTTTGTAGTGTAGTTTCAAGTTGTGGATTGTGATGCTTCCTGCCTTGTCTTTGTTGCCTAGGATTGCTTTCATTCTTCTAAGTCTCTTCTGTTTCCAAATTAGTTTTTGGATTGTTTTCTCTACTTGTGTGAATTTAACAGCTTTTTCTGGAAGGTAAAAGTTTTTGTTCAGTGTGCTTTTGTGTGCAACTATCTGATGCTCTGCTACTAGGGCTATGGTAGGACAATGCATGTGCCAAAGATTCACCATCACTATTTATACCTTCTGAAAGTATCAGTTGTGGGTAACCCTATTTTTTGTGCAGTCTTTTGATAATTTCTCTTTTTTGTTATTGTTTCTATTTTACAATTTAATAATTTTCAGTTTTTATTTTAAAACATTTTAATAATTTCTTTTTGTTTTCATTTTCTTTTCCTGGAGATTATAAAATATTGTTCTTTTTAAATTTATGTGCTTCTGTCATTGTTTCTCATGTTCTTATGGCCTTGATGGCAATGGCTAGATTTTTTTTTCTTACAGATACATTTAACAGATCTTTTGTCTTATTTATCCTTCAGTATTAGGAAATATTTTATATAAGTACTACACACTGTGCCACTGAAGCTCCAATATTAGAAAATATTTTAATATTCACCTACTTTTATGCCTTTTAGAGAACTTTCTGAAGTTGGCATTGTTTACTTTGGTAACTTACTGCTCAAAATCGCTTGTAGAGATCTGCATATCTGAAAGTTTTGCTGTGCATATACTTTATTTGTAAAAGTGTTAAAATTCATTTTGTATCATTTGTCAGGGGGAGTGATTGTTCATCCTTGCTTTTTGCATACTTTGGTTAAATCAATATCTAGTTTATGATTTAAGACCCTCATTTTAAATGGCTGTGTTTAAATGTAATAGTTTGAAGTTATGGAAGAAAATCCAGGAATTGAATATGTTTGGGGAATGCATATGGAAAATTAGACAAGATTACGTTAAGAAAGGGAATAATGTGTCAATAATGTGCAGCCATTTGACAGGGATATACCCCATGTTGTGTAGCTGCAGAGAGAACATAAAACTATAGCCTATGCTTGTGTTCTAGTTGAAGAAAGAATTTTATACATAAATCAACATTATGTTACAATATAGTTTATATTTAAATGCTAAGTTGCATGAGAAATCAGATGAATACTAGCAGAGTAAGTAGGAAATCTAGGACAATGAAAAATCAAGAGAAGAGTCGTTTGGAGAGCTTCCTGAAAAAAATGGGACTTCACTGAACCTTGAAAGATGAATTAAAATTCAGATAGATGGGATATGGTTGTGGTGAGGTTGGTGGTAGAGGAGAAAGTAGGGGTGTAAACTAAGGGACAAAGAGAGTGATGTATTTGTAGTACAGGGATAGAACTGTGGGAACAAGATAAATTATTGCCACATTTTGACGTAGGTTATGAATGTCAGAAAAGATCAGTTGGTTAAGTGTTTAAGGGTGTATGGGAGGGCTCCTGGGGGTGTGGAGAGGAATGTGGGGAGTATAGAATTTCATGGAGTTTTTAAGAGGAAGATGAGGGCATGTGCAAGGTGTATAAGAAAAGGAGGGAATGTGGAGAGTGAGGTGAGAGACTTGAGAGAATTCTGCCTAAAGCAAAACAATTTTTATTAGAGTTAAACTAATATGAAACATAAGAAACCTTCAGTATTCAGAAGTGCCTAGTAGTCATTAGAATACTTGTGTAGTGTAGCACTGGATCAAGTGTTGGCATATTTTTCCTCCTTTTAATCCTGTTTGGTTATCTTGTTCTGTGTAAAAGTAAAAAAAAAGTTAGTGTAAATCTCATCTCTACATTGGCCCTTTTGAGGCATTCTTTTAGGGAAATATACCTTTGCCAGGATACTGAATTTAATATGCCATTTCTGATTTTTCCTTATTGGAGTGTTCGTGTCTTCAGAGGTGATGTCACCTTTTGTACAATTTTGTGGTCTGTGTAGTGCTCTGTGGGCTGTCCAGTGTGAAGTTGGCATTAAATATTGGAAATTTGAGCTTTGTCCCTTATTCCTTCAACCTGATAACCTCTAAGATCACTGTAGCAGCTCTGGACACCACAGACATTGTGATGAAGACCTGAGTCTTTTAGTTTTGAGAACTATTTGTTGACTTTTTCTAATCTGCTGACTATATCATGAAGAAGACACTCTTTTTCCTTATGCCTTCTTAATGAGTGTCTGTTTTTATTATTTCTCAATGTATAATGCTTTCTGCCTGTGTGTCATTCTTTTACCAGTGTATCCTTCTTTATATATTTATTTTTATACCTTCTAAATATAGCTAGGCTCTTTCTCATTTCTCTTTCTCTTTCTCTTTCTCACTACATCTTCTAGGAAGACTTTTGTAATCTTTTTTTATCCCTATTGGTCTTCACATTCTTTATGTTTTAATTTTTTTTGCCATTAAGTACACAAATTATTTTAAATGTTTTAAATTTATGATATATTTAGTATTTAAATGGATTGCAGATTTCAAAGGACAGAGGACATTTTCTTTTGGTGTGTCTCCTTAATGTTTTGTGTACCATGACTGACCCTTAGATACAGTTACTTTCTGAAGTTCAGTTTCCTCATCTTTGCTCACAGCTTTCCTACTGTGTTGAAAGTACTTGGATGCTAAAACTTGTTGACTTTTGTTATATTAAATAATTGTTGAAACATTTTTTTCTGCTTTTTATTGTTTAGTAAAGGCCAGTGAGGTAAAACACCAGCTATCTAAGTTGTTTAATGAGCTTTATTCTGAACTTAACTCTTGCTAATTGGTTTCTTTCTGTTTTAATACCTAACTTATAAGGTCTTGAAGGGGCATCAAGAAATAATTTAATAAGGTAGTCTGCAAAATATCTAACCTAGTTGTCTTTGCATTTATGTATAAATGATGTATCTAATTGTAAATACATTTTTACAATATGCATATCTATATTTTGGAAGAAAAAACCCCATATGTTCTGCTGTGGGTAAGTTCTAGAAAGCAAAGTAAGGAACAATTGCTCTTGTGCTTCCTATTCGCTTTTCATTTTCAGCAGACTTGAGCAGGTGTATATTGGAAAACTCATTGTATAAATATTCTGAGGCCCCCAGGCTCTTTTTAGCCGTATAGTAAGATTTTGTTTTAATATGCTCCCACTGGTTTGAACCACCAGTGGTATATGCAAGAATGTCCTGTTGATTGATTTGAACCATGTGAAGGGACAGTTCCATGCTGCTCCTTGAGACAGTCATGCATGTATTTCTGCTGCTTCAGAGGTGCTGGGCATGTGGCATGTGAAATGATTAAAAACAAGTTTGTCTCCTGCTTTGAGGTCATCTTTAAGAGCTGCTTAACTTACTTTCTTACATGTTTTCACTATCATCTTGTTAATTTTTCTGGACATTTTCTTCACATTTCATTTTTCCACTTGCATTCCTTGTGATTTTTTTCCCATGGCTCTTTGACATAAATTGGAGAAAAACAATTTGTTGAGTGGCTACTATACAAGGGACTTTCATTTGTGATTGTTTGCTCACTGACACAAGTTATTTAACTCAGCATAATGACAAACCTGCTCATGTACTTGCCATTCTTCTTTTGAATTAGCATTGAAAACAGGGAACCCATGACGTCTCTGTATATTTTCTACTGCAGCAAAAATTTTTTTTTAAATTGAACTCTTTATTGGTACATTTTATATACATCTCACAATCTCACATAACACTGGGGAATATGTACCAATATATGACACAACTTAATTCTTATTTGTACCCATATCCCTACCCACTCACACCTCCTCACCCCCTATATACATGCTCTTTTATATACTTTCAGAATCGTATTTATTCCTTCCCCTCATTACATTCCAACACCACAATTCCTTTGGAAATTTCCCATTCTACAAAAACTGGCATACTTTCTAGAGCTCATTTGCATCTACAGGAGCTCATATCAAAGAGAAGATCTTATATTTGCCTATCTGTGATCTATTTATTTCACTTGTTAGTGTGTCCTCCAGGTGTATCCATTTGCACATAAATGAATGAATCTTGTCATTCTTTATGGCAGAATAATACTCCATTAAAAAAAAACCCATCTTCTTTATCCAATCTCCAGTTGATGGGCATTTGGGTTGTTTCCAAAATAGAGCTATCACAAACTGAGCTGCTGTGAACAAGGGTGTACATCTGTCTTTCCAATGTGATTTTTTAAAAATTCCTTTGGGTATATTCCTAGCAGGGGGATAGCAGGGTCAAATTGGACCCCTAGTCCTAGTTTTCTGGGAAATCTCCACATAGATCTCCACAATGGTTGCACAAGTCTGCAATTCCACCAATAGTGGAGAAGGGTTCCTTTCTCCCCACAGCCTCACCAGCATTTATTGTTGGTTGATTTTGTAATCGCGGCCATTCTTTGTGGAGTGAGATGAAATCTCAGTGTTGTTTTCATTTGCATCTCTAGCCTACGCGCTGGGAATGGCACCTGGGGTCTGTACCTGAGTTCTCTCCGCACAGCTCTGGGGAGCCTGCAGCAAAATTTTAATGGTTGATTTCTAACTTAAATAGGCTGCATTTGCTAAGTTTGCATCTGTCAGAAGAAAGCCAGACATTTTTTGTATATTAAGTATATTATGTGAAAGTATACTTAGAAGTAAAATATACCTTGATGTAAAAAACTTCTCCTGTTTTAACGAAAATTTGTAAGATATTCAACATGTTGTATCATTGATTTAAACCCTAGATAGCTTACACTGTGTGATACTTTATATTTTCAGAGTATTTTTGAACGGATATTTCTCTCTCTTCCTTTTCAGTCTGACAGCAACAGACTGCCATAGTTTTTCACCTGATATTTTGGTTTATCAGTGCCACCTATACAAATTCAAGAAAGTTGGCACTGCTGCATTTCTTGTTTCATACAATTAAAGACGTATTGGTTTGATTTCTTTCCTTGACAGAATGATACTAAATGAATGGTCAGAGTTTGAATTGTCCACCACGTCCCCCAGGTTATCTGGTTGAGCAAGGTTTGTGGCACATGCTGTTAAATGCACACATCATGAAAATTAGAATGTTGCTTTCTCTTAATTATTTTCTAACTCCCAGCATCCTGCATCTTGAAGGTATTTGGTTTTATATATATATATTTGTATAATTAATATGATATATTGTGTGATATATAAGTATTAGAAGATGTATAATATAATATGTGTCATAATATACATATATATATATATATGTTAGTAATAGAAGTCCCAGTTGTATTTCTGTTGTTCCTAGAATTTTCCTTTGTTAGAGAGAGCCATGTGCCTGCCTTCTTAAAGACACTGACCAGGTATACAGGAGGAGAAACAATAAGAAAAGTTCCAGAGAATAATTTCCTAGTACATATTCTTTCAGGATGTAGAGTGGCTTAAGCACCTTTAAATAACCCATTTGTAGTTTCCAACTTGGAAACATTCATTCATGGAAACTTTTCCAGATATGTTCCTTCAAATGCACACATATTTTATTTGTGGTGCAACATTGTTTGGAATTATTTTTTAAATAAGATTAAGTAATACTTTGAGTTTTGGAGACATGACTGGGCAGATAGGACAAATAGGATGGGTATATTATATACTGTTTGTATCTTATGTGGTGTTTATGTTACATTGTGAATGTTAAGCCAATCATGCATAGAAGGATGGGGTATCTAAAACAGTGCTACACTGAAGCATAATGCAAGACATAAATTTGAGCCACAGAAAGAAATTTTAGATATTCTAGGAGATACATTTAAAAAAGTGAAATTAATTTTAATGTACTTTAACATAGTATATTCAAAATATCTCAACCTACAATATAAAAATTGTTATTGGGAATTTTTTGTATTATGACTTTGAAAGTCAGTGTGTATTTTTCACTTTAGTGTTTATTTTATACATTTCCATTCAGTTAGCCACATTTCTAAGACTCAGTAACCACATTTGGCTAATAACCTCTGTATTTGGATAGTGGGAGTCTAGAGAAAGTGTAAAAACTGTGGTGATATGAGAACATTGCTGAAGATAGTAGGGGAAGCAAATATGACTCTCTGTTTTAGAGACTTGTGAATTCCATATGAAATGGTATTATATAAAGTCAGCAGCTTATGTGAAACAGCAGATGATATAAAGTTCTACAGTTGAAATGGATGTGTTTTAAGAAAAACATCTTCCCTAACCAAGGGCTTTTTAACCCAGACTTTGTCATTATATAGTTTGGAAGGTAGAGGTAGTTATTCGTAATGACACTCAAGAGAAAGCATTGAGATCAACAGATAAAATTGATTGCAAAGGCCTAATGTGCTAGCAAGGAAGCCAGGAGGATGATGGATGCTAATATAGTAGAGAGGAAGAGACTGAGGTAAATGATTGATTTTTATGGAGCAGAAACTGGACAAAGTTCTTGGTGACCTAAGAGCAAATGGAAGATCACAGAGAATACCATATCAAAATTTTATTGCTTAAGGCATTGAATAAGAGGACCTAGGGATAGGCCATGGTATATAGTTGTAGGTAAGAGCTCAGTTCTTAATTTTAGTTCTTGTCTGAGCACTTAACTTTGTATTTCTTGACAAGTTGCCAGACTTATAATTTCTTTATCCATAAAATGGGCAGAATTATACTTCATATAATTGTATGGACTGATTGAGATTATTTGTGTAGTGATCTTGACTAGTGTGACATAATTTCTGTTACTCTTCTTAGTTTAGGATATCAAAGTGGGAGAAAAAAGTGACTATCATGTTTTGAGTATCCTTTTTTTTAATTATTTTTTAAATTTTTTTTAAAAAAAATTTTTTTTATAACTTTAGAAAACAGGGTCTCGCTTTGAGCTCATGCTGGCCCTGAACTCATTATGTAGCCCAAGCCAGCCTTGAACTCACAGCAATCCTCCTCCCTCTGCCTCCCGAGTACTGGGGTTACAGGGGTGAGCCACTACACTCAGCACTGTGGTATGTGGTTACCAGGGATCGAATTTGGGATCTTGGGTTTGCCAGGCAGACGCTGGAACCACTGAGCTAAGTCCCCGACCCTTGAGCATCATGTTTTCTTGGAATACCTGTTTACATCGCATCATTTAAGCTGTTACTCTCTAAAGCAGTTTTCAAAGTTCAGTTTGGTGAAACCTCTTATTAGTAGTTGATGAAAATTTCTTCATACATAATTTGTGATAGGTGAATGAAGAACTTTCTGAATCTCGTTTTATGAATGGTGGTGTTGATGGTGAAATTGAGGACAAAAGTCTGGGATTGAATCTCAGCTCCTCTGTGTAAAATCCTAATCACTTTATCTCACTGTGACTCAGTTGGCCTTGTTTTTCAAACTAATTTGATGATTTCCTAGCCTTAGAATCACTTTGGATAAAAATGGAGATTTTGCCAGATGTGGGGCTCACACCTGTAATCCCAGCACTCAGGAGGCAGAGACAGGAGGATTGCTGAGTTCAAGGCTTGCCTGGGCTACATAGTGAGCTCAGGGCCAGCCTACACTACAAAGCCAGACCCTGTCTCAAAAAAAAAAAAAAAGTGGAGATTGTAGGCTACAGCTTAGTCCTACTGAATCAGTCTTATATAGGGCCAAAGATTTTATTTTGCTCTCAGTTGTAACTGTTGTACTGGAAAAGAAAACTGGAAGATATTGTTTGGTGCAGCTATGAATCTACTCATTTTAAAAATCTACAGTAGGGTAGGATAATGTTATCTTTTACTGTTTATCATTCAGGATTATTGTAAAGATCAAATAAGATATTTCTAAAGTTATAAAAATATTAGTAAGTGAAAAGAAGTTTTACACACTGATAGATTGTAGTATCAAAATGGCAGTGATGTTTAATTTATGAAGGCTTGAAAATATTTATTGAAAATTACATTTGCTCTGAACACTTACACACTTTCCCCCCTTTGTCATTATTCCTTAAATGAGCTAGTTTAACAACTATTTATGTAGCGTTTGTATTTTGTTAGGTGTGGTAAGTCTAGAGATGATTTGAAGTGTACAGGATGATGTGTCTTGGTTATATACAAATACCATACTATTTTACTTAAGGGGCTAGAGCATTTGTAGGTTTTCATATCCTCAAGGAGTCCTGGAAGTGATTCCCCAAGCGTACAGACTGTGTATAATTTGAAAAAATAATACTTACTCTAATTTTTAAGTTTAAAGATTTAGCATATCAATATTAAAATGATTTTTTCCCACAAACTCTGTGACTCTTTTTTTTTTTTGCTTTTGAGACAGGGTCTTGCTTTGTAGTTCAGGCTGGCCCTGAGCTCACTATGGTGCCCAGGCAAGCCGCTGCAAACTCAGCAATCCTCCTGTCTCTGCCTCCCGAGTGCTGGGATTACAGGCATGAGCCACCACGTCCAGCATTGTGGTATGCGGTGTTGATTATTGGTGGGCATGTCTCCACGCCCAGCATTATATGTGGTTACCGGGGATCGAACTCAGGTCCTTGGGCTTGCAAGGCAGGCGCCGGAACCACTGAGCTAACCCTCCGACCCTCTGTGACTCTTATTTAAAGAAGCTTGCCCTACTTAAGGATTATCTGTAATCTACTTTTTTTTTTTTTTTTTTTTTTTAGACAGGGTCTCACTTTGTAGTTCAGGCTGGCCCTGAGCTCACTGTGTAGCCCAGGCAAGCCTCGAACTCAGCAATCCTCTTGTGTCTGCCTCCCGAGTGCTGGGATTACAGGCTGTAATCTACTTTTAATAAAGTTTTTCTATCAATTAACTCCTTTGCCTTAACAATTAAGACCAATCCAGAATAGAAAGCCACCCCACTGAAAGTGTATAGTACTTTCTAAGGATAAAATACCTCCCAGTTTCTCTGTTCCTAGAAGGAGCAATGTATTATGGAGGATCTGTTTGTATTAGTTACAGTGTTTTATAATTTAAAAATTTCTTATTTAATTCCTACACATAAGTTTATAGGGTCTCCTTTTATGTCTCTCTAGATATGAAAAAGCAAGCCAGGAGTGGTGGCACATGCCTATAATCACAATAATTTGAGAGGCTGAGGTTGAAAGATTGAGAGGCCAAAGCTAGCCTAGACAGTAAGGAGTCCCTGTTGGAACAAAAAACAAAAACAAAAACAAAACGAAAACCTTTTAAAAAATGCAGAGTCCCAGATAAACAACACTTCTTTTAGAGAATTTGATTTAATGGTCTGTAATGGGCCCAGAAATTAGCATTTTGCTGATTTTGATAGAGCTTGTGCAGAGCCCACAGTTAAAAATCCATCACTCTGTATTTCGTGTTGCCTTCACTACTTCATTACTGGCTATAACATAAATTAGGACTAGTAAACTTCTAGACTAAAATGAACATTTAAGTGTTGGACATCATAACTCCATGTGTGTTTGTGTGTTTTCCATGGGAACTCAGAATGATATTAATATGCACGTCAAATAAAGGAGCAGAACCACCACCTGCAGGTCACAGGTGACACAA
The DNA here is from genome assembly GCA_004025085.1 of Thryonomys swinderianus. Taxonomy (NCBI): domain Eukaryota; kingdom Metazoa; phylum Chordata; class Mammalia; order Rodentia; family Thryonomyidae; genus Thryonomys; species Thryonomys swinderianus. The sequence goes on from PVIC010026894.1 coordinate 10,035, forward strand.
AACATTTTATAACAAACAAAAATCTTAGGGCATGACTGACTCTCATAGGAGTCTGTTCTTCTCAGCCTTCTCTTTCAGCTTTAGTGATCTGGGTATATTCTACCCATTAGAGAAAACTGAGTCTGTTATGTTAGGAGTCTGTGGCAAAGTAAATAGGGAAGCAAAAAATAGAATAGACAGGCACTGTCTGGTACTTCTGTTTTTCAAAAGCACTTTCATTTTATGGTGTGGTTATTATTTCCCCATCTTCTACAATAGCAGTAATGAGTTTTGGCCTTCCCTCATTCCCATGCCAGCCCTCAGTGGGGATCTTTTTTTCTGTTTCTTCTTTAATTACCCATTCGCTCTTTACTTTTCTTTCTTTTAATTGGTCCCATCATTTTTCTCTTTTTTAATATATGGTATGATTACAAAAATTAATGAAATAGCTTATAAAGGAAAATTAAAATATTTAAAATTTTTGGTTTGCTAAAACCATTTATTTATTTATATCAGTGTTTTTACCTTTTCTCTTAATCTATCCCTGTATCTTTCCTTAGGTGATAGGTACTATATGATTTGCTTATTCCTGATTAAAAAAATTGCTAATATTAAAGGCTTGTGATACCTTTGGATATAATTCTCATCAGTCTGTAACTTCTTTCTTTTCATTACACTTATGAAGTTTTTTCTACTTGTAGGTATGTAAGTTCCTGTTGGGCTCTATCTTTTATTACAGTTGTTCTCTGCTCTTCATTTGTCTCTGAAAAGCAAAACTTATTCATTCGAAATTGGAGCAGGTGGATGTATAAGTGATAAATGGGGAGAGGGTGTGTAAATTCCACCAGGAACTGGTTTTCAGTTTTAGTAGAAGGCCAGGGATTAGAATTATTGACCCCTGAGTCACCCAGCAGCCAGCTGCTTAACGGAATAGCTCTGATGGATGCAGTTGTTACCCATGGCCTTTTGCCTTTGCCTCATCTCTGTCCTTATTTCCTTAGTACACAGATACGTTGAGTATGCAAAAATGGTGCTATTATTGTTATTGAAGTCAGTATCTGGGCCTGTATTCTTTCATTTTGTCTTACATACACCTTGGTCTCCAGGTCCGATGCTGGGTGTAAATCAGACTCAAAAAAAATTGTCCTTACTTGGTTTTTGATATTCCAAAAGTAGTTTTAGGTTGAAAGAAAAGGCCTTCACTTCTGAGTTTTCAGTCTTATTTTAGTAGCATTCAGTGGGCCACTAATGAATTTTTTGCCTTATAGACTGCCGTAATATACAAGTAGTTCTGAAACTGCTTTTTAAAAAGAGAATGATGGACATAAACATTTCTGTGTGGTAAGATGTAAAAGAAATAGTGGAATGCCATTCAGGGAAAACTAAACACAAGTCACAAAATTACATTCAAACATTAATTTTATTTACAACATAAGCAAAATGTTTGCTTTGGCAACAAATGTGCTGAAATTGGAATAATACAGGAAAGATTAGCATAGTTCTTGGGAAAGGAAGACATTAGGAACACATGCAGATGTATCCATTTATCAACTCTGTTCCACTATTGGATTTAAAAGTGATTAGTTTAACTTTATTTACTGTTGTTCAGTTTTACTTTTCCACTATATTATGTCATACTCCTAAACACAAACTATTCCTTGTGCTGTTAGTAAGCAGTTTTTCTGGCTTCATTGTTTTAAGGTAGTAGGATTTAGGATTAGGATTTACTTTGTCATTTATCTAGATAGTAAAACTCCCTGATTATTATCATTGAAGTAAATGTGACATGTCAAGAAAGTTGTATTAATGAAGTTGATGAAAGTTATAGACAAAATATTAGTAATATGTTTAAACTTTCTTTAGGAGGCTAGTCAAGATTATGTTTTCCTATACCTTTGATCCTTGATTGTGTTCATTTGTCATGCTGCCTTTTTATTATTTGAAAACTGTATTCTTTACTGACTATGCAGAAAGATATGAATAATAAAAGCTATTATCTACAGTATGTATGATTTGTTACATTAAGTTGTGCATAGAAGAATCTTTTAAAAATATTTTTTGGTAATTAGCATAATAAAATTTTCTTCCAGTTGTATTTTTAATGTTATTAATATAGTTAGACTATCAAAGTGTTAGAGAAAATTTTTTTCTTTCAGTTCAGAAGACAATAGAGCTAGATTTGAAGAAAATGTTTTAAAATTGTAAACACAGAAGGTTTAGATTAAATATTTTACCATGTAATATTAATAAAATGTATATGTTTATGTGATTTTATTATTGCTACTTTTCCTTCATGGTACCTAGACAAGACTATATCTAAAACAACTTTGATAATTTTAAAAGGTTTTCGATGGACAGGGCAAAATAAAAGATAATAGGGGCAGGGATTTGGCTCAGTTGTTCCAGCACCTGGTTTGTAAGGGCAAGGTCCAGAGTTATATCCCCAGCAACCACATACAACAATACCGGGTGTGGTGACTCACATCTATCAGCAATCAGTACCGCACACCACAATGCTGGGTGTGATGGCTCAGGCCTGTAATACCAGCATTCTGGAGGCAGAGGCAGGAGGATTGCCAAGTTTGAGGCTTGCTTGGGCTACATAATGAGCTTAGGGCCAGCCTGAACTACAAAGAGAGAGACCCTGTCTCAAAAAAAAAAAAAATTGTCAAACATTCTTATTCAAAACCCTGTTTATTTGATCTTCATCTTCCTCATCTGTGCTTACCAGTCCGATTTCCTCTGTAAAGCCTTCTTTAACTCATGTGGCTTTTATGAATTTAGAGTGCAGTATTGTGCTCCTATACTGTGCCAGGTGCTGAGGATATATGATAACTGGACTTGGTTTACAAGCTCGTAATAGAAATCCTGGGTTATCACTACTGAACTAATACTGCATTTGTCTTCCTTTTGTGTTTTAATTTATAGTAAAGCGCATGAAACCAACAGTTCTCTAAAAACTGTTCCTAAAAAAAGTCATTTTAATAGTTTCAAAGTTTTTCGTATTTTGAATTTCTAGAGTAGAAGTACAGTTTATGTTTCATGTGCATTTAATGTACAGAGGCTGAAGATAATTTTATACAATATTTTTGGTGCACCTGCATTTCCCATTTACTGTCACATGAGGTGTCAGGTGAGGAGTCATCTACTTATGGAATCATATGTTGTTGCTAGGAATGGTTTGGATTTGGAGCATTTTGGGTTTTAGATTTATGGTTTAAGGATGCTCAATCTGTAGTTACTTTGTGAAGATTTCAGTGTACCCTTAAACCAACTGTCCAGGCAGGTGGAATAGCATACATGGGAGGTGCAGGAAGGAGGATGGAAAATTAAAGGCCAGCCTGGACACCTTTCTGAGACTCTGTCTCAAAAACAAAAGCAAGTGGGTTGGGGGTGCAGCTCAAGGGGAGAGTATTTGCCTAGCATCCATGATAGATTTAATCCCCAGAACTACAAGTAGCAATAATAAAATAGATTTGATCCACAGAACTACAAAAGTCTACTAAAAAACTGAAACCAAAACAACACAACTGTCAGAGCATATGACAGGTAACTAGGAGTAGTGATGGGTACCAAAGCTGTTACTGCTATTCTAACTCTGCGCTCAGGAGTGGTGTCTTTCTGGACAGCTTGGGTTCCTGTGCCTGGAACTCCACACAGGCCTTTGGAAGATGGGTGCTTGTCTGGGGAAGAAGACATCCTCAGAACAGAAGCACATGGTGAGGCCCTGGGTGCTTCTGGGAGCTTTGCAGAGATGGGAGAGATGGGCAAGTGGGAGAATAGGCAGCCAATCTGCCAAGAGATTCAAACTGAATCTCTTGCTTTGGAACAAATATTTTCGTAAGTGATATGTGGATTTTAAAATGTAACAAGGAGTGTAGCACATGTCTGTAATATCAGCACTCTGGGAGGCCAAGGGAAGAGAATGGAAAATGCAAACCCAGCTTGGGTAATTTAGTGATTTAGCAAGACCATGTCACAGAATATAAAACACGGTAAAGGGCTGAGGATGTAGCTGAATATAAGGTGAAGGTCCTGGGTTCAATTCCCTTTTTCCAAAAGTATTGCTACTCAGAATAACTGAAATGAAAGTAAAGATTATTCCCTATAGAACTCCTTTTCTTGGCTCAGTAATGAGACAGCACTTGCTGAAGATATATGTAAAGTTTAAATAAAATCATTTTATAAAACTTATTTTGGTACTTTAAAACATAAGATTTTTCAGAGCCCGAGATTTAACTCTGTGGTTCTAGTGCCTGCTTAGCAAGCGCAAGGTCCCTTGTTCAATCCTGGGTAATTACATACAATAGCACCAGGCATAGTGACTCAAACCCACCAGCAATCAGTACCACAGTGCTGGGCGTGGGCACAGTGGCTCAGGCCAATAATCCTAGCACTTGGGAGGCAGAGGCAGGAGGATTGCTGAGTTCGAAGCTTGCCTGGGCTATGTGTTAAGTTTAGGACCAGCCTGAACTACAAAGCCAAGACCCTGTCTCAAAAAAACAGAAACAAAAAAAAAAAAACCTATAAGATTTTCAGTTAACAAATTAAACATATACTGGACTATTATCATGTAAATATAAAAGATTTGTCTTTTTCAAGTTGATCAGAACTTAACTTTTATTAAAAATTTGAATCTTGGGCCGGAGGGTTAGCTCAGTGGTTCCGGCGCCTGCCTTGCAAGCGCAGGGACCTGAGTTTGATCCCCGGTAACCACATATAATGCTGGGCGTGGTGGCTCACGCCTGTAATCCCAGCACTCGGGAGGCAGAGACGGGAGGATTGCTGAGTTCGCGGCGGCTTGCCTGGGCACCATAGTGAGCTCAGGGCCAGCCTGAACTACAAAGCGAGACCCTGTCTCCAAAAAAAAGCAAAAAAAAAAAAAAAAAAAAATTGAATCTTTGGTACATTATATATACACATACCACAGTGACATTTGTACACCCATGTTCATAGTGGCTCAGTTTGTGATAGCTAAATCTTATTAAGTTTTTTCTTTGAGGAGAAAGAGGATTCTTTTTACCTGGAAGAATGCCTAGGATTTTTTGATGGCAGGTTGAAAGATTTTGGGTTATTGGATTACTACCTAACATTGTGAAGGACTGTTAAATAATACAGCTTGAAATAATAAAAATCTGTACTACTTTATTAAGGATTTCTTGATTTTAATGATCCAAGGATTTTCCAATGATTTACATAAAATCATTCATTTGTGTAGTACTTTTGATCTGCTTTTATTTTTTAAAATTTGTACTACAAGATGTTTTGGTTAAAAAAAAATCATTCATTTTGATCCATAGCTGAGTTGTGGGCTCCTGGTCTTTCTGTATAGTAGCAGGAGCAGTGGCATGTGAAATGGAAATAAGAATTGTTTATCAAGTTGATCTGATAGATTGAAACTTTGTTAAGCTTTCCCAGTGGGCTCTGAGAAGCACATGTTTAGGCTAGGCCTTTAGTTGCCTACCTGTTGATACTGTATTTAGTGTTTAGTTGATTGTTTCAAAGAGTAAAAGAATATTTCTTCAGAAGTGAGTCTCAGATTTATAAATTGCTGAGACAACTTTTTCTGTTTAATATTGCTTGTGGGAATGGGAATATTGTAATAGGTTGAGGCTGGTTACAGAGCTGTGAAAGCCATTCTCTTTTTATTTATTTTCATTTCATCTTATTTTTATTGCCATGTTTGTAGTAATAGTATATAATGGTCATATTCTTTTTTTTTTTTTTTTTTTTTGAGACAGGGTCTCGCTTTGTAGATCAGGCTGGCCCTGAGCTCACTATGTAGCCTAGGCAAGCCTGGAACTCAGCAATCCTCCTGCCTCTGCCTCCTGAGTGCTGGGATTACAAGCATGAGCCACTACTCCCAACACTGTGGTATGTGGTATTGATTGCTGGTGGGCCACGCCCAACATTGTATGTGGTTACCAGGATCGAACTCAGGGTCTTGCGCTTGCAAGGCAGGTGCTGGAACCACTGAACTTAATCTCCGGCCCATAATGGTCGTGTTCTTTACAAGGAATTGGTACATGTACTAACACATGTAAATTCTTTTTTATTGTTGTTTTAATCCCTTTCCCCACCCCTTCATCTCTTGGTCTCCTTCTCATTTGCAAAAGATGTCTCCCTACTTCCTTTATCTATCTTTTAATTTTGTTCTTTTTTTATATTTTGGGTTTCTATTATAAGAAAAACCATACGACATTTAAGCTTATGCCTCTGATTTATTCACATAGCATTTTTGTCTTTAGGTGATTCATTTTCTATAAATAACTGGTTTAATCTTCATGACAGAGTAATATTCCATTGTGTATAAATAACAGTTTAAAATACCCACTTATCTGTTGATTGACATAGAGGCTGCATCTCAATTTTACTTATGAATTATGTTGCTATAAACATGAATATGCATGTATGACTGTAATAAGATGTCTTTAACTCTTTTAGGTAGTTATCTAAATGGAGGAATACATGAGTTTAGTAGAATTTCTGGTTTTAGTTTTTTGAGGAATCTCCATTTCGATTTCTGTAATGGTTGTACTGGTTTACGTTTATACCAAAAGTGTGTAAGAATTCGCTTTTCCTGAAAACCTCATCACATTTGTTATTATTTGATTTCTTGATGACAGCCTTTTTTTCTGGAGATGAAATCTCTCTAAATATTTTTTAATTTACATTTTTTAATTGCCAGAAATGTTGCACATATTTTCATGTATTTATTGGCCATTTGTACTTCTTCTGGGAAAAAGTACTACTTCTGGGAAATATTCATTTCAGTTGTCCATTTTGTAATTGAATCTTTTATTTTTGGGGGTTCTAATTTTTTGAATTGTTTTGTGTATTACTGATATTAGATCCATCTGAACAATAGCTGGCAATTATTTTCCTTACAATTTTGTAGATTGCTCTGTTCCATTAATTTTTTTCTTTTGCTGTGCAGAAACTTTTAAATTTGATATCTCATTTGTTGACTCTTGATATCATTTTTTGTGCAGTTGGAATTCTGTTCAGAAAGTCCTTGCCAGGCCTGTTTTCAAGAGTTTTACCTATTCTTGGGCCAGGGATTTAGCTCAGTGGTTTTGGTGTCTGCCTCTCAAGCAAAAGGCCCTGAGTTAGATCCTGGGTACCACATACCACAATGCCGGGCGTGGTGGCTCATGCCTGTAATCCCAGCACTCTGGAGGCAGAGCCAGGGGGATTGCTGTGAGTTCAGGGCTAGCCTGGGCTACATGGTGAGCTCAGGGCCAGCATGAACTACAAACTGAGACCGTGTCTTAAAAAAAAAAAAAAAGTTTTACTTATTTTATCTTTCAGCAGGTTATTTCTTTAACATCTAGATATTTGATCTAAGTTTAGTACATGGTGAGAGATACAAGTGTAGGTTGAACCTTTTTAATGTGGAGAGCCAGTTTTTTCAGCACCATTTGTTATAGAGGTTATTTTTCCTACAGGATATTTTTGGCCCCATTGTCAGAGATAAGATAGCTAAATGTGCTTGGAGTTGTTTCCTCATTCTCTATTCTGTTTGTTTGATCCATGAGTCTTTGTGAGTTTTTTTGTGGTTGTTTTTGTTTGTTTTGTTTTTTCCAAAACCTTGCTGTTTTTATCACCTTAACTTTGTAGTATAACTTAAAGTTTGGGATTGTTATGCCTTTTGCTTTGCTCCTGTTGGCTAGGATTGCTTTTGCCTTTCCAGGTTTCTTCTGGTTCCAGAACTGTAGAATTATTTTCTCTGTTCTGTAAAGAATGCTATTAGTGTTTTGATTGGGTTGCATTAAATCTTTCAGTTTTGGATGTATAGGTATTTTTTGACAGTATTGGCTATGCCTGTCCAGGAACAGGGGATGTCTTCATTTTCTAATGTCCTCTTCAGTCTTCTTTTTCAGAGTACTGTAGTTTTAGCTGTAGTGGTCTTTCACTCCCTTGGTTAGGTTAATTCCTAAATATTTTTTCTTGTGAAGGGTATTGTTTCGCTAATTTCTTCCTCAGTGAGTTTATTATTGGTTTGCAGGAACCAGTAGTGTTGTTGACTTTGTATCCTGCTACACTGTGGAATTTGGTTATCAATTGCAGGAGTCTTTTGGTGGAATTTTTTAGGTCTGCTATGTAAAGGATCTTGTCGTCTGAAAATAATGGTAATTTGATTTTTTTCTTTTTTTATCTATAATTGTTTATTTCTTTCTCTTTTTGCTGTAATGTTTTCAGAACCACATTTACAGGAGTGGTAATAGAGGACATCCTTGTGTTGTTCCTAATTTTAGAGGGGAAGCATTGCAGTTCTCCTCATTTAATATGATGCTGGCGATTGGTTGGTCATAAATGGCTTTTATCATATTGAGAAAAGATCTTTCTATGTTTACTTGCTTTAAGACTTTTATCATGAGTAGATTTTTTTTTTTGTCAGATGATTTTGTTTTGGTCAGGTGGAGGTAATTACGATTTATGTCCTTGGTTCTGTTTATGTGATATATTACATTTTTTTTTTTTTTCAGACAGGGTCTCGCTTTGTAGTTCAGGCTGGCTCTGAGCTCACAGTGGAGCCCAGGCAAGCCTCGAACTCAGCAATCCTCCTGTCTCTGCCTCCTGAGTGCTGGGATTACAGGTGTGAGCCACCACACCCGGCTATGTACATTTCTTGATTTGTACATTTCTTGAAATGCTGAACCATCCCTGCATCCCTAGGATGAATCCTACTTGCTCATGGTATATGATCTTTTTGATAATTTGTTGCATTGTTTATGATACTGTATCTTGTTGAAGATTCTTTCATCTGTGTTAAAGAGATTGGCCTGTAATCCTCTTTTTTGGTTTGGTCTTTTTCTGTTTTTACATTATAGGTAACTAAGAATAACTTTGGGAGTACATTGTCTCTTTTACTTTCATTAGAGTTTGAAGCCTATTGATATTATATCTTCCCTAAAGTTCTTGTGGAGCTTGTCAGTAAAACAATCAGAAACTGGACTTTTCCTAATAAGTAGTTTTTTAAAAAAATTATTTGTTTCATTGTCCTTTTTTTTTTTTTTTTGAGACAGGGTCTCACTTTGTAGTTCAGGCTGGCCCTGAGCTCACTATATAGCCCAGGCAAGCCTTGAACTCAGCAGTCCTACTGCCTCTACCTGCCAAGTGTTGTTGGGATTAAAGGTGTGAGCCACCACACCTGGCACTGTGGTATGTGGTACTGATTGCTGGTGGGTGTGAGTCACCACGCCTGGAATTGTTATATGTTGTACTAAGGATCGAACCAGGAACCTTGCGCTTGCTAGCAGGTGTCAGAACCACTGAGCTAAATCTCTTTCCCCTTTTTCATTGCCTTTTATTGGATTGTTCAGGGTTTTTATATTGTGGTTCAGTTTTTCAATTTACATATAACTTAGGAATCCATTTCTTTTCTGAATTCCCAAATTTATGTTTAGAACATGGACTGTCAAAGTAGTTAATATGGTAAGTCCCCAGTTTATGTTCTAGAAGAACCCAAGTTGGATTCATTCTTAAATCCGAGAGAGTGAGTCTTAGACCTTTGTCTTATACCTCTTGCCTATCTTTGACATAGATATACAATGTGTATTACTTTGCCCTTCCTGGCAGCCCCCACCACATCATTGCTTTTCCTCTTGCTTCCAGACAGCCTGGGCTTTTACTGCACATTGTGTTACTCACTATGCACTGTCACACTGTACAGCACACAACTGTGACAGTGTCTGACAGACATATGAGCTACCTCCATGTTTTGTTTGCATCTAAGGATATTCATAGTGTGAAAGTTTGCAATTTGAATATTCATAAATGGTAAATTAATTGTAATCTGAATTTTGACAGTGCCTGTTGTGATTTCACTTTTCTTTCTTTTTCTTAATTGAATTCTTTATTGGTACAATTTGTATACATCTCACAATCACACATAACATTGGGGAATTTGTACCAATATATGACACAGTCAATTCTCATTTTTACCCATATCCCCACCCACCCACACCTCCCCACCACCTATATACATGTTCTTTTATTTTCTTTCAGAATTATATTTATTCCTTCCCCTCATTACATCCCCACACCAAATTTCCTTTGGAAATTTCCCATTCTACAAAGACTGTCATACTTTCTAGAGCTCATTTGCATCTACAGGTGCTCATATCAAAGAAAAGATCTGGTATTTGCCTATCTGTGATCTATTGATTTCATTAGTGTGTCCTCCAGGTGTATCCATTTGCACATAAATGAATCCATCTTGTCATTCTTTATGGCAGAATAATACTCCATCTTAGAAAAACCACATCTTCTTTATCCACTCTCCAGTTGATGAGCATTTGGGCTGTTTCCAAGATTGAGCTATCACGAACTGAGCTGCTATGAACAAGGGTGTACATCTGTCTTTTTCCAATGTGATTTTTAGAATTCTTTTGGGTATGTTCCTAGCAGGGGGATAGCAGGGTCAAATGGGACCCCTAATCCTAGTTTTCTGAGAAATCTCCACACGGATCTCCACAATGGTTTCACAAGCCTGCAATCCCACCAACAGTGGAGAAGGGTTCCTTGCTCCCCACAGCCTTGCCAGCATTTATTGTTGGTTGATTTTGTAATCGCAGCCATTCTTTGTGGAGTGAGATGAAATTTCAGTGTTGTTTTCATTTGCATCTGTTGAATGACCAGTGATGTTGAACATTTCTTCATATGCTTCTTAGCTGCTTTGACTTCTGCCTCTGAGAAGTGTCTGTTCATTTTAGATGCCCATTTTTGAACTGGGTCTTTGAACTTGGGGAGACTGATCTTTTTAAGTTCTTTATATGTTGTAAATAATAGCCCTTTGTCTGATAAACAGCTAGTAAAGATTTTTTCCCATGTTGTTGGTTGTCTTTTAGCAGTGCCAGTGACTTCCTTTGCTGTGCAGAAGCTTTTCAGTAGGATGAGATCCCATTTGTTGATTCTTTCTGCTAGTTCTTGTGCTATAGAGGTTTTATTCATAAAGTCTCTGTGTAAGCCAATGTCTCCAAGAGTTTTACCTAGCCTGTTTTCCAGCAGGCTTATTGTTTCTGTTTTAATGTTTAAGTCTTGTATCCTTTGTGAGTTTAGTTTTGTGCATGGTGAAAGAGATGGGTCTAGCTTTAGTTTTTGGCAGGTTAAAGCCCAGTTTTTCCAGCACCATTTGTTAAACAGGCTGTCTTTCCTCCATTGAGGATGTTTGGCTCTTTTGTCAAAGATAAGGTGACTTAGTGTATCCGGGATTGTTTCTGGATCTTCTAATGTATTCCACTGGTCCTTGGGTGTGTTACTTTGCCAGTACCATGCAGTTTTTATCACAGTGGCTTTATAGTAGAGTTTTAAATTGGGGATTGTAATACCCCTGCCATGTCGTGGTTGCTTAGAATTGCTTTTGCTAGTCTAGGTTTCTTGTGTTTCCAGATGAATTTTTTTGTATTATTTTCTCTAGCTCTTTTGAGAGACAGAGGTTCTTGCCATGCAGCTCTGGCTAGTCTGAACTCACTATGTAGTCAGGCTGGTCTCATTCACAGTTTTTTAATCTCAATTTCATCAATTTCTGCTCTAATTTCCCTCCTTGTACAAGCCTTGGATTTGGGTGGTTCTTGTTTTTGTACAATCTTGAGGTGTATCTTTAGGTTATTTATTTGGGCTTGCTCTGCTTTTCTCACATGAGCCCTCACAGCAGTGAACTTTTCCCTTAGAACTGCTTTCACTGTGTCCAGTAGTTTCTGGTATGTTGTTCTGGTATGATAGATTCTAGGAACTGTCTGATATTTCTTCAGTGACCCAGTTATTCAAGGTAGTATTGTTTAATTTCCATGTGTTTGCATGATTTCTGTGGTTTCTTTTGTCATTTTTAGTTTCACTGCATTAAGATAGTCTCGTCTTAATCAGATAAAAAAGTTGTAGTGTAATTCTTAATTATAAGGCACTTCCACCTACCTGTTTAGTGCTTGGTGAATTTTTATTCAGTTGTTGTACTATGGTTTTATATTTTATCATTGGCTAAGTGATATTTATATTTGGAAGGTAAGATGGATAGTCTTAGACTTGAACTCTCCCTCCTTTTTCCATTTTTATTCATTTGATTCAAACTCAATATTGCCAACAGTTAGATATTTCCTCTTACTAAGAATGATACATTATAACCAACTTTAGCTATACTCCAAAAAAGACAAAAGTTTAAAGAAGGGGAACTATTGATGATGTAATTAAAGAGTGTAACAGATGGGAGAGTTAAAACAGAATTCCTTAATTTAATATTCTGTGATTAACTCATCAGATATTGAATACCTTTTGAATTTCATGTGTCAGGCTAGATATGCATGATTTAATCATGAATAAAATACACAATTTGCTAGCAAAAATCTAATAGTCTGGTAAAGGGCGTGCCAGTCTGTAATCACCTTCCATATTTCTAAATAATGATATGGTAATTGAATCCATTTTTGCTTGTATTGCTTCCATGGTAATTAGTCTTTTATTTTTTCAGATTTTTAATTCTCAAAAAAATTGTGTACTGTACATGTATAATATGTTTGGAATATGTGTATAGTGTAGGAGGACTAAATTATGTTCACTTATTTATGCGTGACCTCATATATTTATTATTATTATTTTTTTATGGTGAGAACAGTTAAAATCTAATCCCTGATGGTTTTCTTATGTAAAAGGAGGGGAGGAGTCCTGATTTTAAAGTTTCGGTACTTTGAGGAAACTTTAAAATTGCCACATCTGAGATTTAGCTTAGGAGGCTTTCCTAAAGAGCTGGGCTTTCAAGAAAACCTAGCAAATAGATTGTGAGGGGAGGACATTTAAGCTGTTTTTGCTTAAACTTTGTCCTATTGCTCCAGCACCATTTCTTGGAAAAACCTGAATTGCTTTTCTCATGTGTCAGAAGTTAATTGGATGTGTTTGTGTGGATGTCTTTTGGTGTTCTTTATCTATGTTTGCATTCTTCAATAACACATTCTTCTTGGTACACTGCAGCATATTCTAAGCTTTTTGTTGGGAAAGTAATGAGTGGCTTTCCATTTTATTCTTTAAAAAAATAGAATTTTTTTAAATATAAGCAAACAAATTTGCTGAGACTTTGATATAAACTGCATTAAAACTATACATCATTTTAATACATGAACATAGAGTTCTGTGTCTCCACTTATTTCATTAGTATTTTATAATTTTCCTTATATAGCCACTGTACATATTTTTTAGGTAATCTAAATTTTATTTTGTGTGTAATTGTAACTGATACATTTTTAACTTCAATTCCATGTTCTTCATTGTCAGTATATAGAAATGCAGTTGATTTTTACCTTTTTCTTGTATCCTATGACCTTACTGAACTCATTTGGTTCTCCGTGTTTTTCTATTTGTTTTTTTAATTGCTTGGGATTTTCTTCAGAGACAATAATGTTATTTACAAATAGAGTTTTATTTTTTTCTTTTCTAGTCAGTATTCCATTAGTTGTTTTCTTGTCTTTTTTTTGTCTGTTTTTTTTTTTTTCTTCTTTCTTTCTTTTTCGAGACAGGCGTTTGCTTTGTAGTTCATGCTGGTCCTGAGCTCACTGAGTAGCTCAGGCAAGCCTCGAACTCAGCAATTCTCCCGCCTCTGCCTCTTGAGTCTGGGATTAAAGGCGTGAGTCGCCATGACCAGCTATCTTGCCTTTTTGTAGTAGCTAGAACTTTCAGTATTGTAAGAGTAGTGAGAGTGGATATTGTTACCTTGTTTCTAATCTTAAAGTAAAAAACATTGTTTTAGTATTAAACATGATGTCAACAGGTTTTTGGTGTGTTCTCCTTATGAGGAAAGTTCTCTTTGTTCCTTGTATGCTAACAGTTTTTATTATAAATGATTGCTACCTCAATATTAAGTTTTATGTGATGCTTTTTCCTGAATTAGTTGATGCAACTGTATGATTTTTCACTTTTTTTTTTTTTTGAGACAGGGTCTCGCTTTGTAGTTCAGGCTGGCTCTGAGCTCACTATGTAGTCCAGGCAAGCTTCGAACTCAGCAATCCTCCTGTCTCTGCCTCCCGAGTGCTGGGATTACAGGTGTGAGCCACCATGCCCGGCTGATTTTTCACTTTTAACCTATGCATTTGATAAGTTGCTTTATGTTTGAATGTTGACCCATCTTGTTGTGATGTAATAGTTTTCTTTTTCTTTGTATAAAAATGCATTGTTGGAGCATGTTTGCTAAAATTCCGTTAATAACTTTTGTATTTAAGTTATTAGGTAGCTTTGTTTTTTT
>PVIC010026895.1:0-24246 GCA_004025085.1 Thryonomys swinderianus
TGGGGGGTTTGGGGGACAGGAGAATAGGAAAAAATGAGAATTAAGTCATGTCATGTACTGGTACAAATTCTCAATGTCGACTGTGATCATAACATGTATATAAAATGTACTAATAAAATCAATTTTTTTTTTTTTGCAGTACCAGGGATCAAACTCAGGCCCTCATACTTCTGAAGTAGGTGTGGTACCACTTGAGCTAAATCCCCGGCCCAATAAAATCAATTTTAAAAAGACACTTTGAGGCATGTATTCTTTTTTTTTTTTTTTGAGACAGGGTCTCATTATGTAGTTCAGGCTGGCTCTGAGCTCACTATGGAGCCCAGGCAAGCCTCAAACTCAGCAATCCTCCTGTCTCTGCCTCCTGAGTGCTGGGATGACAGGCGTGAGCCACCATGCCCAGCATTGTATGCAGTTACCAGGGACTGAACTCAGGACCTTGCGCTTTCGAGGCAGGCACTAGAACCACTGAGCTAAATCTCTGGCCCTGAGGCATGTATTCTTGAAAGTCTAAGAAAAAATGAGAAACAGGCCCTTTGGTTATTTTAAATTGTCAATTATGAGGAGAAAGATGAGGTCATCCCTAGCTCCTGATCTGACAGAAGAAAATACTATAGTTTTTCTCAAGACATAGTCTTGCAAAGTGTAGATGGTATATTGTCATATGCCCCCTCAGAAGGGTCTCTAGCCAAGGCACCTATGATCTGCTGAATCTCCTAGCGCCTTGAGGTAACCAATTGGGTCTTAGCATATCTAAGAGAACCCAAGGACAGGGGGAAGAAAGAAAACGATTATTTTCCTCCTATAACCCAAGACTCTAGCTAAGGAGATTCCTAGGATTTACAATATTCTGTCACCTTTAGATAGCAGGATATAGTGAGACTGTTTTTACAAAGAAACTCAAAAGACAGATACTTGTATTTTAACCTGGGAACTCGATTAACATTTTTATTTTCTCTCTCACTCTCAGTAAGAGGCTAAACAGCAGCCATTCAAGTTCTTTGCTTATTGGCTTAATTTTCTGGTTGGCAATGCAGTTAAAGTCAACTATAGTTCTTGTCTCTTGAGACATGTTTTGATAAAGAGACTCACTCTGGAAAAAGCTCTTTCAATTGTCTCTTTGCCTTGAGATGGTTAGGATTTAGTTCTTGTGCCATATTTAGAGTCACTCTCCTGTCCTTTCTCCACTCCCTGCCCCTGAGAAATAACCAGTTTACAACAGTGCTTGATCCAAGGCAGTTCCCTCCTCTGTGGCTGGTCATTGCCAGGACCCAGCTTCCATACTAGTGTGCTTCCCCTTCCTGGGACCCTTCTAGGATGAAGCTGGTCTTTACTTGTTTTGGGGCCATATTAAAGAAAACTGGCCTAGGTTTAGTCCTGAAACTCTCAAAGAATAAAATTTTAGTACAAGCTTATATGTCTGGAGATTAACTTCTCTTACTTCCTCTCCCCCAAGAATGATGCTGACTGGTTTTTTATAACACAGGACAGACTAAGTGATTTTTATAACATAGATAAGTTCACTGATAGAACAAAACATTCCTAGGAAACATAAAATTTATGAGTCTAACAACATTTTTTTGTTTTTGTTTTTTGAAGCAGGGTCTCGCTTTGTAGTTCAGGCTGGCCGTGAGCTCACTATGGTGCCCAGGCAAGCCGCCGCGAACTCAGCAATCCTCCTGTCTCTGCCTCCCGAGTGCTGGGATTACAGGCGTGAGCTACCTCGTCTGGCATTGTGGTATGCGGTGTTGATTGTTGGTGGGCGTGTCTCCATGCCCAGCATTATATGTGGTTACTGGGGATCGAACTCAGGTCCTTGCGCTTGCGAGGCCGGTGCCGGAACCACTGAGCTAACCCTCCGGCCCAGTCTAACAACATTTTAAAACAAAAACAGGAATGAAAGAATAGACACAACCTCAGTCCCCAGAGGACGGGTCTCATTGTGATTTCTCTCCAGGACACCTTGCCAGGCCAGCCACTATTATCAGAGATGTGACGACTGAGGCTCTAAAAAATAAAGGCCTAAAACTACATATAGTCCAAAAGGTCACAGGCAAAAATGGGTAACAAATCAGAGCCCTGGAAGAGCTCCTTTGCAGGCTGTTTAAACACACACTTAGCTGGAACAGGTGCCACCTAGTCTCTCTACCCCAGAAGTAGCCTGTGTACCCTCCCTGGAAATTACAATTACCTTTCAATAGTCTGTCCCTCTACAAGGAACACCTGTGACAACGAAAGCAGCAGTTCTGGCTTCCAAGTATGATTAACCAACAATGATGGCTATTGAAACAATGAGAAGCCTACATAGCTAGATATTGCAATCAGATAAACCATCAGCCGAGGGCCCATATTAAAAACTATCTTTCCATCTGGGGATGTAGCTCAGTGGCACCATGCCTGCCTGGCAAGCAAACGGTCCTGAATTCGATCCCTGGTAATGCAAAAAGATAAACACAAACTGTCTTTGACTTCATAAATATAAAAGACTTTTACTCCTTCTGATTATTATTATAATAGATGTTAGCTGACCCACAAGAAAAATTCTGATCAGTCTTTTTTATACTTAAAAACCTAAGAAATATAAAAGGATTATTACAATTCAACCTGGCTAAACACATCTAAGTACACTCTTGTTTTTTTTAAACAAATTATATTGTTTCTCCATCTGTCTGTCCAATCTGTCTTACAGCTGTTTTGTTTGAGCTCAAGAATCTTATTTTTTGCCTTTTTTGGATTGTTAAAATATCTGCCTATAACATAACTTGGCTTATAAATAAATGTTATTAAAGACATGCTTCTACTCAGGTTGCCAGCTGATCAAAATGCTGTCCAGACTGGTACTACAAATATAATGCATGTTGTTCTCTGCATATAATAACTGGGAAATTTTTCATTAGTTAAAAAAAATAATGTTATTTGCTTATATCTGGTTCTCATAGGTTATCTAAAAATTCATTAAGATAGTTAAATGGGGACTGTTAGGCTTTGGAAAACTGCTGAACAGGACTCTTCCTGGTGGATAAGCTGTCTGGAAATATTTCTCCAACCTTTGTTCACAAAGGAAACCCAATAATTTTCATAACTTTATGGGAGATACATTCCTATAAACACTGCTAAACATATTACTGTGATATATCTACATTGGTCATTGTCAAAAGGTTAAGTTTTCCATGGAGAACCAAGGTTTTATTAAGGGATACTCTAAGGACAAAAATTATTAAGGGACAAAAGGTTTTATATAACCATAATACTCATTATTGCAAATTTCACCATATACTGAATGTATGCCTTCATAGTGTACAGGTCTTCCAAGATATAAAACAGGATTATTTATGGTGGTAATCTTTTCTAGATCCATATATCTGCTTTTCCAGCACTCCAGCTATGTGTGAGTCATGTCAAACCAGTAAAAGATTATCAGTTAAAAGTTTTTTTTACTATGATGCATAAATGTGTCATTACACTTAAGAGATATTCAGGCACCAAACAATCAAAACAATGTCACATACTAAAAATTAGAAGCCAAACATCGTAAATTTCTAAGGTATACTTATTGGGCAGTACATTTGCCTTAGATGGAAGCCTACTAAAGAACAATTACCAAATCAGTTCAAAGTCTTTTGCATCACTTAATGTCTTATAAATCAGATGGAAATGTTTGACTAAAACACTAGTCTGTACTAAGACAGATATTTAAGTGTGTTACAAAGATAGTGGCATTGTGATTGTCATGCTAAAATACTATTTGTGGCTCGACTCACATTTTTTCTGTAAAACTATAACTGTTGTCTGTTAACATTCTGTAAGGATTCAATTACTAGAACAATGATGTTTGATAAAAAAAATTCTAATTACATTTTCTATTCCAAAATGTTTGCTATTCAGGTAAAATTATAATAGTTAAATTCAATGCTGCCAGTACAATTTTCTCTTCTGACAACTAAAGTCTGGAACCAGAACTAGAAAGGCAACTGGGCTAAGAGGACAGCCAATATTTTGACCCTGGTCCTCCAAGGTCAATGAGGACCCAGGACATGAGAGAACCTTTTCAACAGGATTCTACAACGTTGGTGAGTGATCCAACCTCCCAAACAGGGAGACTGCTGGACCCCAAAAAACAAAAATTAATACTGTACCACAGGAAGGTAACCAAGAGGGAAAAAGTCTCCCACACTTTCACAAAAAGAACATGGTCAAGCAAGGCTTTTATCCATTCCAACAGCTGACAATGAGAGAAAAGCTCAAAGGTTCTATGCATGGTTGAAAGGTAATGCCTGAGAAAATTTAGCTAACACTGATAGGTAGTAAGACATTAATTCTGATTGACACCAAGTCTCACTTTAACTTGGCTTCAACACCCAGTACAAAAGTATAACTGAATGTGCCGGGTGTGGTGGCTCACGCCTGTAATCCCAGAACTCGGGAGGCAGAGGCAGGAAGATTGCTGAGTTCAAGGCTTGCCTGGGCTACATAGTGAGCTCAGAGCAAGCCTGAACTACAAAGCGAGACCCTGTCTCAAAAAAAAAAAAAAAAAAAAAGTAGAACTGAAGAGGGCAGGAGATTTAGCTCAGTGGTTCTAGCAGCTGCTTGCCAACACAAGGTCCCTGGTTCGATCCTTGGTAACCACATACAACAATACCGGGTGTGGTGACCCACACTCACCAGCAATCAGTATCACACACCACAATGCCTAGGATGGTGGCTCATACCTGTCATCCCAGCACTTGGGAGGCAGGAGGACTATTCACAGGCTTGCCTGGGCTACACAGTGAGCTCAGGGCCAGCCTGAACTACAAAGCAAGACCCTGTCTCAAAAAAAAAAAGTATAACTGAAGACTTTAAGTAAAGACCACAGTGTAGATATAATAATAGTAATAAAGCAGCTTCAACTGCTGAACCTTTCTGGCAGTTTCCAGCTACATTGGTAGCTGACTACTGTTATGGAGCATTAGAAAAACTAGAGTAGAATCTATAAAAGCTCACCAAGAGTTTTTAAATTTCTTAGCTAAAACTGTCCTTTAAAACCACCAAACTATCTTCTTACAGCTGAAACTAGAGAGACATAACAAAATATGAGATTTATACATAGCCTCCAATAGTAAAGGGGTCTAAGAGCCAGTGGGTTATAATCATTGTTCAGTTTCTAAACATGGTGCTCCTCAACCATTCTAGTGCTCGTGCTTTGATCATACATGCTCCAATTTCTTAAAAATGTACATATTTTTGCCTAGAGGCTTCCAAACTCCAAGTGATTATACATATGAAACCTCGGAGGAGGGAATAGGACACCAGGGCTGGAACTGCATTTAATCACCAACAGCTGGTGGCCGTCATGCTCATATATGAGAACCTCCATAAATACTCTGCAAGGAGTCAAAAGGGCTTCCAGACTAAGTGAACACAGCGTTGCCAGAGGATGGTATGTGAAGGCATGAAAGAACTCAGTGGTCAGGCTGTTGGTGATAAATTCCAGATTCTTGACACCATCACAAAGCACTGTTTATGGTTAAGAATAGCAAATGAAACTCACACTTAATACAAAGAATCACTTCAGTTTGTTTTAAACCTTAATTCCATCTCCCATCTGTTTTGCTCCTTGAAATTTTATTGAAGAATTTCTTGTTCCATAGATTCCTAGTCTGGAACATGCTATCCCCTAATCTAGAACTTGCTGTTATCATCTTGTAGTGACATTTAATTCCTTTCTACACATTCTAAAAACTGCTCCCTGGAGCTACAAACACATCACTCAATTTGTAAGGAAACACTACCTCAAAGATACTTTTATCATGTTAAGAGTTTACAAAGCTGGCATATTCTAACTCTTTCTTCCTTCACTTATTGTACAAAAATTATCTGGGGGGAAAAAACCCAACTCTCTCATGATTTCTTGGTTACCTTAGGTAAGAAAACTTTTCTTTAAGGAAAGTTTAAGGTAACATTAGATTCTTTATCAATTTTCATAATAAAATGGTTCCATAACATTTTTCAAAGATGAGACATGAGATTTTTTTGTAGATGTTTTATTGTGAAATTAGAGCATAGGATACATTTTTTACCCAAACTGGTTATTATCATTATTATTACCACTGTTCAAATTATACAAATTTTAGTCCGTTTCTCTACATGTGTTCCTTAGGTTGCCTCCTGGGTTCTTTTGACATAACAGGTAGCCTTTGTTATCTTCCTTACTTTAAGATATAGACTAATGACTGAGTATATTTCCTGCTTAGATCTGGAATCAATCATTTTTCCAAGGTTTCCACATTCTTTTGAATGAAAAACACAAATGGCTAACAAATGTTTGTTGCTACTGGATTGGTCACTATATAGGTTATTCTGATAGAGCTAAGAAAAATGTACTTTCAGAATAAAATGCATGAGGTTACATACTTGTTATTTTCAATCATGAATTCAGGGTAAAATATGTTTTACTTTTATACCTATTTCTATTTCCTCCTATGTAAAAATACTGGCTTTTGCCTAATTCCAAAATAAACCCTGTTAGAGGCCCACATGCCCATGAGTCAGACCAGGAGGATACAGAAGGGGTTTATAGTCACTAAAATAATCTACAGGAAGTATTCACTGCAGAAAAAAAGCTCATTTCTGTTTCATAATGCTAAGTCTTCAAAGTTATCAACTAACAATGAAAAGAGTGCCCTCTAGCAAAGTTTTATAATAGCTGGTCCTTTAATGACTTTCACTTGGATATGGCCACTCTGGAGGCTGAGACACGATCACTGGAAATTTGAAGCCAACCTAGACTACATAGTAAATTTAAGGCCAGATTAACTACATAGTGAGACCTTGTCTCAAACACACACACACACACACACACACACACACACACACACACACACACACTTTTATCTTCTATAGATTTCCTTATTTTAGCAAATGCATTTTCTTATTTTCTAATTTATCAAGAAGTTGTATAATTCTTGATAATAGAAGAATTCCAAATTTTATGATCTAATGGTCTTTTTTCCTCATAGATTTTGTAAAGTACCATTCTGAACAAACTCAGGCAAAATTGCAATACAATACATGTGAATTTCCTGGAATAGGTCCTTATAAATTCTACCTTCTCATATTTTCCATAATATCCAAGACAGAGGTTAGAAACAGTTTCTAACATAGATGCAACCCGATATACACTATATATATATAAAGGAAGTGTTTTGAGGAGTTGGAGGAGCTATGATTCAGGAAAATCTATATTGTTCTTCCTGATGTTTAGATTACAATGGAAAACAGTCTGAATTCCTGCTGCCCATAGCTTCATGCCCTATTCCCACTGAGGATTACAACTTAATTCTAAGGTCTGAGGATACAGAGAAATTTCCTGATGATCTGGTAAACTCCTGTCAACACTTGCTACTGTACTCATGTCTCTGCACCTTTTTTTTTTTTTTTTTTAGTGTTTTTGAGACAGGGTCTCACTTTGTAGTTCAGGATGGCCCTGAGCTCACTATGTAGCCCAGGCAAGCCTCAAACTCAACAATTCTCCTGCCTCTGCTTCTCTACTGCTGGGATTATAGGCATGAGCCACCACGCCTGGCTCTCTGCACCTGCTTTTATTCCCCAGTAGTGTCAGACACACATAAAACAATGGACACCCAAAACATGAAACACTGGGAAGCCTAATCACCTCAGTGTTGTCTGCTTCTGCTGGACATATTGATATTTCATATTCAAAAACAGTTCAATTCAGACTAAAGCAGACATAAAATCTAAGTAAATAGTGATGTGTGCTTAGCATAGTTATAATTATATTGATTTGCAATACCAGTTTCCCAGGATCACAGCGATCTGGATTCTATAGTGTATAAGAAAGATAAAGAACATGGTAAAAAATTAAAAGTCAATTTGGTTCTTTGCTTCCCTCTTCAAATACTTGATGCAGATAAAGCAGAAATCTTTTTCACATAACGTCATAAGCATATTTAAATAATTAGAAGGAACAAGTGGATTATTTTTTCAGTTGATTGCTATGGTGTCCTTTCTGCAGGTATCCTATCACTGCAAATGAATGAGATTTGTTTGGAAAATGGAGTTATTTTCTTTTTCTCCTCAGGTTCCCAAGGCAACTCCTCTGTTCTCTTGGATGCTCTCTTTGGAGATAGTAAACCCACACAAGGCAGAGCCTGTAGATTTCAATAAAAGAGGCCTCACAGACAGTAGCTTGATTTGGAGCATGGATTCATAGTTCGAGGTGTAACTCACATGAGCTGTTTGATAGTGAGAAAGGTTTTAACTTAGTTTCCCTCATGGGGGGATGAGAGCAGGAGGGTGATAGAGGGAAATACGGTTATACCTATACAATGTGGGCAATGCTGGGATGCATGTTAACAATCCAAGTGCTGAAGGAAAAAGCAACAGAGTACAGCTCAGTAAAGAGATTAGGAAGAAGGTCCATTTTTACTACACACACTAAACATCTGAAATATTTTAAATCTTAAAATTTTATATTCATATATAAAGGTCTGGAAGTACTTAATATAAATTTCCCTGTCTGCACAGATGTTTCTTCTATTAAAGCAAAAAGTTAGAAATAAGACTGAAATCTTAAAATATTTAATAACATGAAGGGAAAAGAATGAATTTACCTCCTCTTACAAATCCATTAGTAGCAATTGCTGAAGTAGACAATCCTGTGATAGTTGTTACAACAGTGGCCATTGCTATTACAACAACTGATAGACCTTTAAAAGAAGAAAAGAGGGCCAGAGGGTTAGCTCAGTGGTTCTGGCACCTGCCTCGCAAGCACAAGGTCCTGAGTTCAATCCCCGGTAACCACATACAATGCTGGGCATGGAGACTCACGCCCACCAGCAATCAATACCACATACCACAGTGCCGGGCGTAGTGGCTCACGCCTGTAATCCCAGCACTCGGGAGGCAGAGACAGGCGGATTGCTGAGTTTGAGGCTTGCCTGGGCTACATAGTGAGGTCAGAGCCAGCCTGAACTACAAAGCGAGACCCTGTCTCACAAAAAAAAAAAGAAGAAAAGAAATTGAGGAGTCTCATACTACTATCTAAACCTGCCATTACAGAGAACAGGTTGCTTTAAGCAGACTAATGATACCCTGTAAGTTACCAAACCCGGTAACATTTTTTAAAAATCAAAATTATTAAAAAGATAGCATTAAAGTAATCTAGATAAAGGAAAACACTATTAAGAATGACTCCAGCCAGGCGTGGTGGCTCACACCTGTAATCCCAGCACTCAGGAGGCAGAGACAGGAGGATTGCTGAGTTTGAGGCTTGTCTGGGCTACATAGTGAGCTGAGGGCCAGCCTGAACTACAAAGTGAGACCCTGTCTCAAAAAAAAAAAAAAAAGAATGACTCAAAACATTCAAGTTTTCTGAGGGTGAGACCCCAGAAAGGCAGTTATTGCACTTATTTTTCATACTCTGATCAAGCAGTGTGTAACTTTACTGACCTATTCCAGCTTGACCCACAATCCATGACAATCGTATAAAGAGCATCACACCCCAGATGTTCAACATACAGCGTACCTAAAAAAGAGAAAAAGGCCAAGACACAGATGATAAAATCAAATATAATACAATAATAAACACTAAACCAGCCAAAAATATGCATGCAAGTCTATAGAAGTTATAATTTTAACACATTCACAATAGTGCTATAAGCTGTATGTCTTAGTGTTGGGTGGCTTAAGCCACTGGAAATATATGCATTACTGTCCCATCAGGTGGCTTTTAATAAATTTTACTAGTAAAAAGACTGATAAAAGTGACTAAATCCATTTGAACCATCAGTGGTACAAGCTGACCAATGGGAGAGTTGTGCATCTACCACCTGTGGTTCAACCTGGTGGGAACATGTTAAAATCTAACTCCTTTTTTGAACAGTTTATAAAAAGAGCTTAGGCAGACTTTATTGTTAAGTCTAATGTAACAAGTACATGTATATATATAAATAAATATGCTTACCCTATCAGAAGTAGCACAAGCAACAAAATAAGTACAAGAAATATTTTAAAACTCTAGCTCTTTTAAGTTATCTCTAATATTCTCTCATGCCTTAATCATGTAATACATTTTTTGGGGTCTTTTTCCTATTTAAAAATAATTTTAAACTATTTCTGAAAATATCCTCAGTTTATATAGGATAATTTGGGTTAGCTAATAAACATCGTATCTCCTCTAATGAATTTAATATCAAAGGCCAAAAGAAGTA
Source organism: Thryonomys swinderianus (assembly GCA_004025085.1). NCBI lineage: Eukaryota > Metazoa > Chordata > Mammalia > Rodentia > Thryonomyidae > Thryonomys > Thryonomys swinderianus. The sequence goes on from PVIC010026895.1 coordinate 10,209, forward strand.
CAATAATTGGGTCTTCCCCCGTACTCAGAAAATACAGCTAAAATTGGGGTGGGGGTTTCGAGAACTGATGAGTACATTAGGCAGGTTTTAAATCAATAAAAATGCTGTAATCCTCAAAGTCAGTCTTGAATACATACTAGTACACCCTTGATCCACCCGAACTTCACAACTCCTTTATTTTCTGCAGTATATGTGACCACAGCATCTCTGGTTGGAGTACTTTCTTCCCCATTTGCAAAGCCATCCTCAAAAGGTTCCTGGTTAGAAAAAGATGCGTGAATTATTTTTTATAATGATTTGAAATTCCTTAACAAAACCAAAATAACTGAATATACTTAACCATATTCAGGAGGAAAGACTCCAAATTTCCAAGAATCCATTGGTACAGTTTAGATATAGTCTGTCCCTCACCAAAGTCCAAGTGTTGAGAATGTGGTCCCCAAGGTTGCCATACTAGGAGGCATGGAATGTTTATGACGAAGTCAAGAGCAGTGGTCCCCTAGGCCAGGGGAAGAACTATGGCAGAAAGAGAATATCTGTCTCCTGGGGAAACCTCTCCAGAGCCTGGTGTGTTCCTGCCTCCTCCCTGACAGGCTCCCACCATGAAAATCTGCCATGGGGTAATACAGTCAAGGGGAAGCCCTTGCCAGAGTCTTCATTTTCCAGAACTGTGAGCTAGGTAAACATTTTTTCTCTTTTCTTCCTTTGGGTACTACATTTTAGTAAGAAAAATCTATGTAATACATAATGTTTTTTTAACATTTTCATTGAGAAAATATAAAGGAATAAAATAGAAAGCAAACTTAATTACTGACATTTCTTTAATTTAAATCTCATCAGGACAGTAAACTCCTCTTAATAAATTCACATTTCATATTTTAGTGCTATCTGGAGTACACAGTGAATATCATCTGTCAAGTCTAGACAAGCTATGTCAATCAATTCAAATCTCTATCACAAATTTCTATCACCTACTTGCCATCCTTCACAAACCTCACACTTCAACATTAACAATTATAGGGCTGGAGATTTAGCTCAGTGGTTCCAGCACCTGCCTAACAAGCACAAGGTCCCTGGTTTGATCCCTGGAAACCACATATAACAATACTGGGTGAGCTGTACTCCCACCAGCAATCAATACCACATACCCCAGGGCTGGGCGTGGTGGCTCACACCTGTCATCCCAGCACTCGGGAGTCAAGAGACAAGAGGATTGCTGAGTTCAAACTTGCCTGGGCTACGTAATGAACTCAGGGCCAGCCTGAACTACAAAGTGAGACCCTTTCTAAAAAAAAAAAAAATTAAAAATAACAATTTTAAACTCTTCATCACTAGTCAATGCAATTTTCCCAAGTCCACAAGAACAGGATTCCAATGGGTCCTCATGTTCATTCAAGCACTATTCCTTCACTCACTTTACTTACACTTCGCTGTTCACTACTCTTGGCATTTTCTTTTCTAATTTTTCCTCAGATCAAACTGATTGACACAATGCATTTTCACCACTAATGTTTCCTTCCTAGGTAAAGTTACATATCTAATTCTGTTATATTTAGCTTTTTGTTTACTGCCTTCTCTTTGTTGATTACTCTCAATTCTTGTCCTGTCCCACAGCATATGATATTTTCAAACCAGGAACCCAGCCAGAAGCAGAACAACAAACGGGTACGGAGACAACTTGGAAAACAAAAGATGTTCCAGATCTATAATAATGTCCCTAATCCTCCTGGTACACCTATAGTTTGAACATTCTTTTGCCATATGGTCACAGATCTAGATCATGAGCTTAAAGATATCAGAATAGTAATTCCCACAGTGTCATTTCCTAGGCTCTCTTAAGATACTGTTGATGATACTGATTATATTATTTCAACCAAGGGGATATGATTGTTCTGTTTAAGTGTGTCCCAGAACTAATATTGCCTTAGGGCCATTATATATCCAAGGAGGACAACCCAGGAAGAAGCCATTTCCTAAAGGTTCTAAATATTAGGAAGAAAGAGACGTGCAATAAACATTGCCCAGACAGCAGCCCAGGAATTAAACCAAAAACATTAGCAACAGAAAACTAGAAACAAGAAAAAATTTTAAAACACAGATTCAAAGATCATCAGCACAGGGAAAAGGGAAATAGAGCAAACCAAAGCTCAATCACCAGGACTACTCTGGGCTGTAACAAAAAAGCATCTAGTTAAAAATTAAATCAGAAATAATTTCTCATATAATAATAGATTTTTTTTTTTTGAGACAGGGCCTCGCTTTGTAGTTCAGGCTGGCCCTGAGCTCACTATGTATAGTCCAGGAAAATCTTGAACTCAGTAATCCTCCTGCCTCTTGACTCCCCAGTGCTGAAATGAGTGCTGGGATGACAGGTGTGAGCTACCAAACCCGGCATTTGTGGTATGTAGTACTGATTGTCAGTGGACGTGGCCACCATGGGTATTGTTGTATGTGTTTCCTGGGGATTGAACCAGGGACTGTGTGCTTGCTAGGCAGGTGCCAGAACCAATGAGCTAAATCTCTGGCTCCTCAGGGCACTTTCTTACTGCTGAATGCTATAAGACTTTTAGACAAAAGCTAATGGCACTACTTCTCAAACTCTAATGAAACTGAAAGAGAAGCAATACTTCAAATTCATTCCTGGAAACAATACTACCTTGATCCTAAAGGCAGAGAAAGACTTAACTAAAAAAGAGAACTACAGGCCAAATTCCCAATGAATATAAATGAAAAAATCCTCAGTGAGATAGTAGCAAACAGAATACAGAAGATCATCAAGATCACATACCTTCGCCATGTTGGATTCATTTCAGGGATGCAAGGATAATTCAACATATGTAAATCAATAAATGTAGTACACTATATTAACAGAGTCAGGGACAAAAATCATATGGTTATCTCAATAGATGCAGAAAAAGTGTTCAACAAAATCCAATGCCCATTTATGACTAAAACCCTACAACTGGAATAGAGGGTCTTTATCTCAATCTGATAAAAGCTATTATGAGAAAACAACACCCAGCATCTTACTAAATGGCCAAAAACTGAAACTTTTCATGCTAAGATCAGAAACAAGACAAAGATGTCCACTGTCACCACTCCTGTTCAATATAGTTCTGGAAACATTAGCCACAGCAATTAGACAAGAGAAAGAAATAAATGAAGTAAAGATAGGAAAGAAGAAAGTTAAACTCATTACTTGCTGATGATGATACTCTATTTGATCCTAAAAACTCAACCAAAAGTTTGCTAGATTTATCACCTGATTTAGTAACAAAGTTAGATACAAATATTAACTCCAAAATCAATAGCCTTTGTAAATATGAACAACAGACTGACAGAAATTGGGGAATAAATTCCTTTCATAATAGCATCCAAAAAATGAAATATCTAGGAATCAATGTAACAAAGAAGGTGAAGGAGGTCTACACTGAAAATTACAGCATTCCAAAAAGGGAGATCAAAAAGGATATCAGAAAATGGAGATATCCTTTGTTCTTAGATAGAAAGAACTGTCAAAATGGCTACCCTCCCAGAACTACAACAGATTCAATCCAATTCCAACTGAAATCCCAACAGCATATTTCACATATCTAAATAATCCAAAAATTCATCTGGAATCACAGGAAACCTAGAACAGCATAAGCCATTCTAGGCAATAAGGACATGCCAGAGGGTATCAAAATCCCCAACCTGAAATTATACTACAAAGTCATTGTGATAAAAACAGTATGCTACTAGCAAAGAAACAGACCCAAGGATCAGTGGAACAGATTAGAAGATGCAGACACAACTCTAGATATACTAAGCCACCTCATCTTTGACAAAGGAGCCAAATGCTCTCAATGGAGTAGGATAGCTTCTTTAACAAATGGTGCTTAAAAAAAACTGAGTTTCAACCTGCCAAAGACTAAAAGCTAGACAGTTCTTTCACATGCACTTAGACATCTAAATATTAAAACAGAAACACTAAATCTACTAAGAGATAGGTTAGGTGGAACTCTTGAAGACAGTGGCATAGGGAAAGACTTTATGAACAAAACCTCTATAGCATGAGAACTAGCAGAAAGAATCAATAAATGGGATCTCATCTTATTAAAAAGCTTCTGCACAGCAAAAGAAACCACTGGCATAGCTAAAAGACAACAACATGGGTAAAAATCTTTACTAGCTGTTTCTAAAAGGGCAATTATCTAGAATATACACACATATATATACACATATACTATATATGTAGTATGTGTTTATTTTTATATATACATACATGCATATATATATACATACATACATTTTATATATATATATATGTATAAATGGGCATCTGAAATGAACAGATGCTTCTCAGAGGAAGAAGTAAAAGCAGGCAAGAAGCATATGAAGAAATGCTCGACATCACTGGTCATTTGAGAGATGCAGATGAAAACAACACTGAGAGTCCATCTAACTCCATAAAGAATGACTGCTATTGCAAAATAAACCAGCAATAAATGCTGATGAGGCTGTAGGGAAAAAGAAACCCTTCTCCATTGTTGGTGGGAATGTAGACTTGTACAACCATTGTGGAGATCAGTGTAGAAATTCCTTAGACAAAAAGGATTAGAGGTCCCATTTGACCCTGCTACTCCCTGCTAGGAATATACTTGAAAGAATTAAAAGAATCATATCATAAAGATAAATGTGCACCCTTGTTCATAGCATGTCAGTTCGTGATAGCTAAATCCTGGAAACAACCCAAATGCCCATCAATGGGAGACTGGATAAAGATGTGGTTTTTTTATAAAATGGAGTATTACTCTGCCATAAAGAACGACAAGTTTGAGTCATTTATGTGTAAATGGACACACCTTGAGAACACACTAGTAAGTGAAATAAATATTCACAGATATGTAAATACCATGTCTCTTCTCTGGTATGAAGACCTATAGATGTAAATGAATTCCAGAATGTATGATAGATTTTGTGAAACAGGAAACATTCAAAGGGAATGTGTTAGGGGAAAGAAATGAGTAAGAATAAATATGACTTAAAAAGAAAAAGAGAGCATATGTACATAGGGGGTGTGGGGTTGCAGAGTGGATAGGGATATGGGTAAAAATGAGAATTAAACTCTCATAATATACTGGTACAAATTCCCCAATGTTTAGTTTGATTGTGAGCTGTCTATAAAATGTACCAATAAAGAATTCAATTTTAAAAAACAAAGGTTATTTTTTAAACAAAATGGAGTATTGCTCAGCCTTAAAGAATGATAAATTTGAGTCATTTATACTCAAATAGTTGTACCTTGAGGACATACTCATAAGTGAAATAAACAGGATATAGATGTGTAACTATCACATCATTTCTCTAGTATGAGAAACTGAAGTTCCAAATGAGTTCCAAAATGTATGATAGGTAGTGTGAAATTAGAAGACAATGCTCAAAAGGAAAAAGGAAACCAGGGGTAGGGGAAAATAAAGGGAAAGAAAAATTTGATAGTAAAAAAAAGGAAACAAAGTTTATGCATATAAGGGGTAGGGGACTATAGGGAGGGCAGGAGAATGGGAAAAAATGAGAATCAACATGTGTCATATACAGGTACAAAATTCTCAATGTTGAATGTGATCATAATGTATGTATAAAATGTACAAATAAAATTAATTTTAAAAATCCCTTTGAGAATCTTGCTTAATAAAAATATGAGGAAAGGAAAAAAGTCATTATACTTCTCAGTATGACTAATAAAACATTTCTGGCAATGTTTATTACTAATCTATTCAAGCTTTGTATAAATTTATTTTGCTTTTAGTATATGTGCTGCCAAAGCAAGCACAATTTTGCTTTTAAACTGCTAAAGTCTTGGTGAAAGCACCTTTGCATGGTGATTGTAAGCATAATTTACAAAAACAATAACCTACATACTTTTTGTTACTGGTGCTATTGCTTTTAAATTTGAGATGAGGGTATCTGAATTTTTGTCTTACTAATATTTCAAAGAACTGAGCAAAGTTGCACCAAAGAGTGGTCTCTCCAGGCTACCACAGTACTATTTCCAGGGAGATTTTATCAATGCTCTTTTACAGGGAGATGTTCCAATCCGTTAACTGTATTTAATACATCCAAAAGTTCAAAATTATTTTTGGGGCTCTTCTATTATTTGAAGATTCTGCATTTTTAAAAGCAGTTTCCAGACATGAACAAAATCAGATCTTTTCAGTCAACTCATTGAATGGATATTGATAAACTTATTTTATCAAGAACCATGCTAGGTACCTACTAGAGCATCTATTTTCTTAGGACAGGCTAAAGATGAAGAGCAAATTGGGATTTAAATTTTATTTCATAGATCAAGAAGTTTTCCACTGTGCAAAGCAATTTCTATGGAAATTAAAGGCTTAATCCAGTGAAGGAAAGTTGCCTGACTTTTCAACAATAAACCACTTTACAAGTTTCAGCTCTTCTCTGAGAATCAGTTTCCTCATCTATAATAGTTAATCTCTGCTAAACATCATCATTCCTCTGGAGGTCTTGAAGTTCTCTAAATAAAGATCAGTCTGTCATAAGATAGCCGTGTAAAGCAGGTGAATCTGCTATCTCTTAGTAAACTGATACAACTGAATTATAAGATCACAACCTAAATTCAACTGCCAAAATCTCATGTGGAAGGTGAGAGTGTGACTCACTTACAGCTATGTATTTCAAAAGAATTAGTGAGAACCTCATTCTTAGATAGCCTGGATGTTCTATTCCTGGCTCTTCATTACAAGCAAGGTTACAGCACCAGCAGACTTTATATCTCTGGGCCTGCACACAAACTCAGCACCCAGGCCACGTGCTTCCTACAGCACCTGCTGAGAACTAAAGGTAGGACTATCAAGGCCCTGGATCCCTCCTGTCACTTCTGCTTCTGGCTCCTCCAGATGAGTCTCTGAAAAATACACAGTGCTAAATGTCAGTTGAGTTTTATGGACCAGATGTAAGTCTGCTTTCATGTCCAGACCCAGTCATTTAAGGGGAACAAAACTGATTCTAGCATCACCTTTGCAATGTGATCCTTAAACTAATATACTTGCACAGCTAATAGGAAGACCATTCAAGGCATTAATTTACAAAAAAAAACACACACACACCATGAATTATTATTTATTAATAATGGAGAAAGCTGGGCATGTCAGACGATGTGCTTTAGTAAGAGAAAGCTGTGTTTAAGTACTGCCCAGGTTGTGGCTGCTGTTCTCCCGCTGTCCAAAGTGAGCCAAACATTCACTCACCTGGCAAAGTGAGGACTAAGAAGTTATACTGACAAGAACTTTTGGATTTTGATCTATGAAATAAAACTTGAATCCCAATCACAGCTGATGTTCCTTTCTACACGGCATGTTGAACCTTCCCAAATAACCTAAAGAACCGAAAAGAAACATGAGCACTAAAAGAATGGAAGGACAGAAGATAAACCACTAGGAAGTTTTTATTGACAACAATACTTACTCAGAAGAGAGTGCTATGTACTGAGTAGCAGGTATAATAGAAATTTTCAGAGATATAAAATTGCTTACCCTAGTCCTGTTACCCTGTTTTAAATCAATGTCAATCTACATTATTTAAATTCTACAAATTTTTGGTAACTACAGCCACTGAAATAGTCACAAGTATAATGTTAAAAGATCACATGCAAAACCAAAATAATAATTATTTTCAGAGTTGAATTTTAAATTCTAGCCCAAATTATAATACCTCTACTAAAGGAAAACACAGATGGAAAAGCCTATACAGTAGCTCAACAAGCTGCTTTCCTAGTAAAATCTATCTTATTCTCATCTGTTTTGAATCTATCCTTTACCATTTCTCATAAGTATAGAAATACCTGGAAAACTTAACAGGGTTGGGGTAACTTTTTCCCCACTTTTAAAAGGACAATTCTGGCCCAAAATCATAGATTGAAGAATAATGTAGTTGTTTCATATCTAGGGGGTGAAATAAACCTTGGCATAGAATCTAACCGAATCAATTCATATTTCTGATATACACCATATTTTAATGCTCTATAATACTGCAAATGACAAAGGAATAGTAGTTTATTCTTGTTTGTAAGAAATTTATCAAATATAGTGCATGTAATTCAGGTGTTTACCCGTAATATATAGGATGAATTAAAAATTCTTAGCCTGTGAGATCATCATTTGGTTAGTTTAATGATGGTCACCATTTACTGAAAGCATACTGTGTCAGAAACATTTCTAAGTGCTTTCACATCCTATTTCCCTCAACTGGTGTATCTAAGAGAGACAGGTACTGTTGTTCCAAGAAAAAGAATATGCCCAAAACCATGAAGCTACTAAGGTGGCAGAACAGATTATCTTGTAAGTGGTAAAATTCTACATATTATAATGAGCCAAGGTAAATTACTTTGGTATCTATTTTGAGCAAAGAGACAAAAGATAGGCTATAATAATTCAAGAATAGTTTTGAGGGCCAGAGATTTAGGTCAGTGGTTCCGGCACCTGTCTAGCAAGCACAAGGTCCCTGGTTCGATCCTTGGTAACTGCATAAAACAATACTGGGCATGGTGATTCATGTTCACCAGCAATCAGTACCACATACCACAGTGCCAGGCATGGTATCTCACACCTGTAATCCCAGCACTTGGGAGGCAGAGATAGAAAGACTGCTGAGTTTGAGGCTTGCCTGGGCTACACAGTGACCTCAGGGCCAGCCTGAACTACAAAGGGAGACCCTGTCTCAAAAAAAAAAAAAGAAAAAAAAAAAAGAATAGTCTCCCAATCTCCCTGCTATTTCTGCTCTTTCCTCTGCTTCATGTTTCCCCTTATTCCTTTGTTTCCCAATCTATACAATGTAGGCAGTCCTCAGAAAAAGGACACAAATAGTTCTCTGCTTGATGGCCCAGGAGATTCTTAACTCAGTGTTGTTAGACATTTCACCACCACCTCTCAGGGCTAGCCAGTGGTTACACTGTGCCACCTGGGAGGAAAAACAACTGCTACAATATCCAAATCTATCCCTCTAGGAAAACATATAGCATGTTTAAGTATTAAGTAGTTATGTGTTATTATTTCACTTTGAAAGTTTCCTTAAAGACTACTGCAATAGAGAAGGTAGGTTTTAAAAAAAAAGGTCAAAGAGTCAATTTCTTCAGTACATAGGATATTTTTTTTCTTTCTCAAAATCCTCAATAGCTGTTCAAGCTACCATTACCTTATGTTTAATCAATGTTCCTGTTCATATCATGTTCTTTCTTTTTATATACTCTTCCACTGCAACCTCTGGACCCCTGGGCCCAATTACACACCCACACCTTCTCAAGAAGGCTTGAAAAGTAAAATTATCCACACAGAAATTTTGGATTTGTCATCTCTGTTTTATTACCCTAACTAGTAAGACTAAACATAATGAAAAGAAAGATAAACATTAGACTAATTGTGACTGACGTTCTTGTATTTTTCCAACCACAGACCACTTTACTATCCTATTGAATTTTAAAATTTTTATAATTCCTCAAATTCCTGTCATTTACAGTAGAAAATTACTGAGAGTTCTAACATATTTAATTGATATAATTTTTCTTTTTTTTTCTTTTTTTCTGAAATGCTGGCTTCCAACCAATTTCTCCTAAGAGACTTTGGACTTCATTTTCTGGCCTGTAATGTGCTTTGAAAATGCCTGCCTCTTTTTCACCCTCAGAGCAGTGATGATGAACTCTTCAGAGCTTTTGATGGTAACAACATCCTGCTGCAGCACAAGTGTGCTGCAGATTTCCACCACTGCTTCAGATCTCAGCTTTTGCAGTCTCCTTCCCACGGGGCTTAACACACCATTTCTTATTAGTGTCCCCTTTCTCTCCTTCATGGCACAAACTACACTCTGAGTGACAATGATAATACGTGGTTTTCTGGAATCTATATACTAACCTCCACCCCTCCAATATGCATTAAAATGAAGCTTGAAATAGCACGGAACTTTCCTGTCATTTTTATCAAAGATTTAATAAATATATTGAGTTTCTATGAATAATCTCTACTTTCTAAATAATGTCCTGAAATAGGAGAGTGAAATGAAATGTGTTAGCTCCCAAGATCTAGGTTCAAATCCCACTTCTATTACTCACTAGATAAGTGATTTAACTCTTCTGACCTTTAGTTTCTGTATCTCTAAAATAAGGCTAATATTATCTACCCCGGATTCTTTAAGAACACAAAGTGAGAAAGTATGATGACTGCATAGAGCACAAAAAAATCATACAGTACTGATGTGAGTATCAATTGGTAAACTGTTTTAAAAAAAATAGTAGGGCTTGTAAAGTTGAAAAAACATACTACCCTTCACCCAGTAATTCTACTCCTAGGTAGAATTAATCCTAAAGATATATAATACTGCGCCAGAGATTTAGCTCAGTGGTTCCGGTGCTGGTCTTGCATGTGCAAAGTCCTGGTTCAATCCCTGTAACCACATACAAGGCTGAGCGTGGTGACTCACGCCTACCAGCAATCAAAACCACATACCACAGTACGGGGCATGGTGGCTCACACCTGTAATCCCAGGACTCGGGAGGCAAAGGCAGGAGGATTGCTGAGTTCGAGGTTTGCCTGGGCTACAGTGAGCCCAGGGCCAGCCTCAACCACACAGCGAGACCCTGTCTCAAAAAAAAAAAAAAAAAAAAGATATATAATACTTGCATAAAAAATGTTCAGAGTGGGGACTGGAGATTTAGCTCAGTGGTTCTAGTGCCTGCCTCACAAACTCAAGGTCCTGAGTTTGATCCGGTAACCACATACAGTACTGGGCGTGGTGACTCACACCCACCAGCCATCAATACCACATACCACAGTGCCGGGCGTGGTGGCTCACGCCTGTAATCCCAGCACTCAGGAGGCAGAGGCAGGAGGATTGCTGAGTTCCAGGCTTGCCTGGGCTACATAGTGAGCTCAGGGCCAGCCTGAACTATAAAGCGAGACACTGTCTCAAAAAAAAAAAAAAAATGTTCATACTAACATCACTTAATCTAAATTAGAAACACTATAAAATACCGTAACTATAGAAAAACTACAGTATTTTCATACAAGATAAACAGTAATAAAGACAACAAATATAGCATGAATGCATGACATAAACTATCAGTGAATAAGATGACAGACTGTTATCTTATTGGCATGCGTCTATAGCTCCAGCTACTCAGGAAGCTGAGGCAGGAAATCCCATGACTGTAAGAGCAGCCTTGGCAACAAAGCAAGACCCCTGTATGAGTGAAAAAAAAAAAAGGTACTATATGCTCCCATTTGTACAAAGTTTTAAAGCAGAAAATACTGTACTTCAGGAATAATTTTTAAATAATCAAGACTAAGATCCAAAAAGTGATTACCATAAGGTAGGGAAGCAACTATTTCATTAGGAAGTTAGAAAGGGGGTGACAGCAATGTTCTATTTTTTGGCTCGTATGGTGAGTACAGAAGTTTCCACTTGATACCCTGAGCTACTCATTTATGCTGTTCTTTTTAAACTACACAATAGAAAGATTTGCAAAAGATAAGTATGTTAAAGACTTAGCACTGCCTGACATTAACAGACTAAGAGTTCAATAAACTTTACCTATTACTATAAACAACTATCCTGTTCTGAATTTAAAATATTAAATGAATATTATAAAGTAAACACTATAAATCATCATCTCTAGAATCTAGTACATAGCTCCTCATAATTCAGTATTGACAGAGTTTTAGATTACCCATTAAAAGTAAGATAAAGGCCAGGTGTGGTGGCTCACACCTGTAATCCCAGCACTCCAGCGGCAGAGGCAGGAGGATTGCTGAGTTCGAGGCTTGCCTGGGCTACATAGTGAGCTCAGGGCCAGCCTGAACTACAAAGCAAGACCCTGTCTCAAAAAAAAAAAAAAAAAAAGTAAGATAAAGTACTGACTACTCACATACAGATATGATATCACCTTGCAAAACACTGATGAAGAATCATCATAAAGTCATGGTGGGGAACCTATGGCATGCATGCCACTGCAGGGCTTTGGTTCTTTGTATCAACTGAATGTTCTAAAAGGTTTATCATCATTGTCATAGGATTTAGTGCAAAGAACTATGGCTTTAACAACCATAATCACACTACTAAAAATATTTTGTAACTTCTTTGGCTTCAAAAGTTTACTTTATAAATGATAAATTTCTCCCTTCTCTGTTTCCCTCATGGCAAATGACATGCTCTTTACAGCAGGCTACCCATGACAGGTCTGAGAGACAAAACTTCTGGGGCCAGTATTAGGGAAGCAAATTAAACCTTAGTTAATGATGAACAAACAGGAAGTTTTCTTTCAGGATATTTTTAATATACAAAAACTTGTTGCTTTGCAAGCAACTAAGTACACATTGAAATGTTAATTTCACCAAAAAAGTTATTTACATCTTTAAAAAAACTTTTTGAACTAAATATTAACAATATCTGAATACCAAAATTTCTCATTTGTAAGCCAAAGTGGTAATATCCTGAAACATAGCTGATCTGGCAACTAAAAATAGGTGTACACATTTGCAAATTGAAATCCCACAGCAGTAGGAGTCTGACAATTGTTTGAACATTTCTTTTCTATCAAGTACTAGCCAATTATATCATCCAAAGCTACCAACACTTCCTATCCGTGCTGTCGGTGATTGGTGTATTCAGTGTCATGCTCCCCCTTACAGACCACTCTTTCAAAACAAAGTATTGTTTTACAGGAATCCAATCTGTTCTGGTTAACAATGCTCTATTAATATCCTGTGGCATTAATGCAAAGCTCAAACTCAAGTACCACAGATAAAAGTGGATGTTGTGACCATGTGACTTTACAATGAACCAAGTCAGAACTGCTGACTGCAGTCAAAGAATTCAGTCCTCCACCTCTCTCCCATTGTATTCTTCATGTACCATTCAAGACTGACAACAGAATACATTAAGAACAATTCATACTTGGCCTCAAATCCTATATAATTTGCTAATGTCAAATTATTGTCAAGCTTCAAACATTTTAAGTCAAAATTACCAGAAAGCTTATACCTTCCAGTACTATTATTATAATCATGCTATCTCCATTTTAACTTGTTCTATTTTAAAAATCAAAATCAAGGGCCAGAGATTTAGTTCAGTGGTTCCGGCGCCTGCCTCGCAAGCGCAAGGTCCTGAGTTCGATCCCCAGTAACCACATACCACAGTGCTGGGCGTGGTGGCTCACGCCTGTAATCCCAGCACTCAGAAGAGACAAGAGGATTGCTGAGTTCCAGGTTTGCCTGGGCTACATAGTGAGCTCAGGACCAGCCTGAACTACAAAGCAAGACCCTGTCTTAAAAAAAAAAAAATCAAAATCAAAATTTTGAGAAGGCTGCAGAAAAGTATGAGGCCAGCAATCTCAGAGATGGGTAAACCATATGCAAGGAAAAACCATGTGGTAACAAAAAGCAATAGGCATGGAGTGCTGGGCGTGGTGGCTCACACCTGTAATCCCAGCACTCGGGAGGCAGAGACAGGGGGATTGCTGAGTTTGAGGCTTGCCTGGGCTACATAGTGAGCTCAGGACCAGCCTGAACTACAAAGCGAGACCCTGTCTCAAAAAAAAAAAAAAAAAAACTCCAAGTGGGCCCAGATGTTGGATTTAGGAGACAAAGATTTCAAAACAGCCGTAACATGTATATACAAAGTCAAATATAATTACCAATGAATAGGAGGTGTGTCAAGAGAGAAATGGAAGCTGTATTTCAAAAATTAGAAATTCCAGACCACAATACATTTTTAAAGAAAATCACAATATATGAAATGAAAAAATTGACTACATGGATTTAACAGTAGAATGAACACTGAAGATGGAAGTAGTGAAAAACATTAACATACAGATCCAGGAAACCTAAACCCAGAAAGGGTGCACAGCAAAAGCTCCTTGGACAAATGCTGAGAGCCAAGGGGATGGCAACACCTTCAGAAAATCAGAAAAAATGACATATCATCTATAGTTGACCAGCTTTTTACAACAACTATAGCAGCGGAGGTCAGAAGACACCAGAAGGCACCTAAG
>PVIC010026896.1:0-24240 GCA_004025085.1 Thryonomys swinderianus
AAAAAAAAAAAAAATCAATACATTGTGTATAAGTAATTTTGTTCTACAGCCTGTTACTACAGATATGCTTTGGTTCTCTTATTTTTTATTTTAGTTCCTACAGAAAAAGGAGCCACAGGTCTAAGTAACTTGGGAAATACATGCTTCATGAACTCAAGCATCCAGTGTGTTAGTAACACACAGCCACTGACACAGTATTTTATCTCAGGGAGACATCTTTATGAGCTCAACAGGTAATATCTTTTGAGCAATTGGTGATTAAATCTTTCATGATTTTGATACAAATCAATGTCACCTTGGTCTCCTTTTGCTTTACAGGAGGTAGAGGGTATGAGCCTTCTTATTGCTCTGTTTAATATGAAGGAAGGACCAAGGGATACTAGTCTTATTTCCAAAAATGAAAAGACAGCCGGGTGTGGTGGCTCACGCCTGTAATCCCAGCACTTGGTAGGCAGAGACAGGAAGATTGCTGAGTTTGAGGCTTGCCTGGGCTACATAGTGAGCTCAGGGCCAGCCTGAACTACAAAGCGAGACCCTGTCTCAAAAAAAAAAAAACAAAAGAAAAGACATTTCAATGTGATAGACTTTCTGTGGAATTCTGTGGAATTGTGACTTTTGAGCATCTTTGATAACAAATTTTCCTTTCATACTTCTAGGACAAATCCCATTGGTATGAAGGGCCATATGGCAAAATGCTATGGTGATTTAGTGCAGGAACTTTGGAGTGGAACTCAGAAGAATGTTGCCCCACTAAAGCTTCGGGTAAGCAGATTGAAATAAGACAAAACATTTTAATTTCTAAAAGAGTTGTTTAAGCAATCTTTTAACTCTTATGTTCTCTATGTCTAGCTTTTTAGTTTTGGGGTCAGTGTTTTGGGAATGTAAACCAATTGTGCATTACTTATAGTTGCTCAAATACATACACAATACTGCAATTTAGGTAGTAACTCAGAAAAGACTAAAGGCACAGTCTGAAGTTGAAATGTTCATTTTCCTAATTTATCAGATATCTTTTTTGGTTTTCAAATATTTAATGTATATGAAAAATAAACCTTTTTTGGCAGTCCTTCACTATTAACCATATTCTAACTGCAAGGTGAATTTAATTACTTACAACCAATACATCTTAAGTATTACTAAGATAATTCTGTCTGCAGAAAAGGATTAAAGAATGTAATGGAGACAGATTTTATATTACTATATGCAGTGGATTTTAGTTGTTAGAATTATCTTTGTTTTAAAATAAAATAAAGGTCTGGGTGTGATGGCTCACACCTATAATACTAGCATTTGGAAGGCAGAGGCAGGAGGATTGCTGAGAGTTTGAGGCTAGCCTGGGCTGCATAGTGAGCTCAGAGCCAGCCTGAACTACAAAGTGGGACCCTATCTCAAATAAAATAAAATAAAGTAAGGCAAAGGTTTTTAAGATTTTGGTGGTACCTACCTGTAACTCCAGCACCCTAGGAGGGAGGTCTGCAAGTTCAAGCCCACTGGGCCACTTAGTGAGCCTCTCTCAGAATAAAAAGGAGCTGGAGTACCAAGGCCTGAGTTTGATCCCCAGTACTGTAACAATAAATAAGCTGGGTGGGGTGACACACATCCTAGCTTCTGGAAGGCTGAGGTAAGAGGATGGTAAATTCAAACTCAGTCTGAACAGTTGTAGCAAGTCAGAAAGACCTTGTCTCAAAAATTAAAAATAAAAAGGGCTGGGATCTAGTTCAGTATGAAGGTTCTGGATTCAATCTCCAGTACTACCCCCAAAAAAGTAATGATTATAATAGCTAAAGATTTGCTTGTCACTATTAGATACTATTCTAATTATTTTAACTCATTTATTTCTGTAAATAATCTTATATGTGATGCAGTGTTTTATCCCCCCACCTCCACCTTTTTGGTGGTATGTACTGGGAATTGAACCCAGGACCTTTGTGCTGAGCTACATCCCAGCACTTTTATTATTCTACTTTAGTTTTGAGGTGAGATCTTCCAAAGTTGCTCCAGACTGAGCTCAAATTTGAAACCCTCATGCTTTAGCCTCCTACAATATTTTATCCTCATTATATGGCCCAAGAAACTTAGGCATAGAGTCTTTCATTGTGAAAGTCTTTCAGTGTGACCAAATGTTATTTTACTGTTTCTGTCTTAAATGACATCTGTGTGCCTAACAAATTCAGTTTTGCTATATGATACACAATTGAAAGTCAGTATTGGCCAAAGTGTTCTCTTATTTTTGGTAACTTGAGACTAAGCTTGGAAAGCTTCACTGATTGTGATTAATGTCTCAATTATGTTAGGTCAAGTGTTTTTACAAACTTTACAGGGTAGGAAATAATGACTGCTATCCCTTGTATTTATAGTGGACCATAGCAAAATATGCTCCCAGATTTAATGGGTTCCAGCAACAAGACTCCCAAGAACTCCTGGCTTTCCTCTTGGATGGGCTTCATGAAGATCTCAACCGAGTCCACGAGAAGCCATATGTGGAGTTAAAGGACAGTGATGGGCGGCCAGATTGGGAAGTAGCTGCAGAGGTTTGTCAGTTTTGAATTTCTCATGTAAGCGGTAGATGAAATACTCTGACCACAAATACAAACTAAATAAATGCAAACAAATTAAATGCAAACTAAAATGTTCTGTGATCAAAGTATTAGCGTGAAAACAAGAATTTATATTTCTGTGTGTTATTCTTTTGCGATAATACCAAAACAAAAAGCACTCATAATGGAAATAGAAAAATTTTGCTATTTCACATTAATGGACTTTATGGCATAGGAAAGTGATACTGAACCTTTTAGAGATAGAGTGCCAAACTGCAACCCAAAGCATACTTAGCACAAAATGCCAACGCTATAGCTTTGAAAAAAAAAGTCTGTGTTAACATCTTTTTTTTTAAAAGAAAAACTAACAGGCTTGCTGTATGCTTGCCACCACTGCACGGGATGTAAGACTTACTTCCAGTCAGTTTCTTTTTGTTTGTTTGTTTATTGTTTTTTGAGACAGGGTCTCACTATTTAGACCATGCTGTCTTTGAATTTCATATGTAGCTCAGGTTGGCCTCAAACTTGCAGGGATCCTTCTGCTTAGCCTCCCAAGTACTGGGATAACAAGCATAGGACACCACACCTGGCTTTATCCATTGGAATTTAGAGTCTCATAACTGCTAAAGTAACATACAGGCGTGTTATATTTGCTGCTGCTGCT
Source organism: Thryonomys swinderianus (assembly GCA_004025085.1). Taxonomy (NCBI): domain Eukaryota; kingdom Metazoa; phylum Chordata; class Mammalia; order Rodentia; family Thryonomyidae; genus Thryonomys; species Thryonomys swinderianus. Next base: position 3,202 of record PVIC010026896.1, read on the forward strand.
ACTTCTTTTTCTTCTTGTTTTTGTTTTTTTTTTTAATTTTGGTTTATAATACTGAGGGTGAACTCAGGGCCTCATTCATAGTACCAAGTTCTCTGGCACTGTTGCATCCCTGGCTTCTGAATTTAATATTTTATATATTTCCTTAGAAAAAATTTTTATTTAATAACATTTTTCTTACTCTTTCAGGTGGCCATACTTTTTGAATTATATACCTAGATTATAAATTCATAGAAAGTTTGTATATAGATGAGATTAAGGATTTTTTCTTTTTTGCAGAAATACTATATTTTTAATGTTTAAATTCAGTGTACCTAGCCATTGTTTTTGGATTTGTGTTGAAATGCTTATCCTTTGAATTTTGAAAAGAAGAGTTTTGAAATTTTTCTTTGCTAGGCCTGGGACAACCATTTGAGAAGAAATAGATCGATTGTTGTGGATTTGTTCCATGGGCAGCTAAGATCCCAAGTCAAATGCAAGACGTGCGGGCATATAAGTGTACGATTTGACCCTTTCAACTTTTTGTCTTTGCCACTACCAATGGACAGTTATATGCACTTAGAAATAACAGGTAGGTCACAAAATTCAGAAAAATTATTCGACTCCATTTTCTTCTACCTGATTCAGTTGTCAACCCAAATATGTAATTATACTTCCTGGTTTATGATCAGTTCATAGATTTGAAGTCATCATATTATACTCTAGCAGTCTATATTCAAGAATAATGTCACGTTTGAAAGATTTGGGGGCTGGAGATTTGGCTCCATGGTTCCAGCGGCTGCCTACTAAGTGCAAGGTCCCTGCTTGGATCTGGTAACCACATACAGTACTGGGCATGGTGACTCACACCCACCAGCCATCAATACCACATACCACAGTGCCGGGCGTGGTGGCTCACGCCTGTAGCCCCAGCACTCGGGAGGCAGAGACAGGAGGATTGCTGAGTTTGAGGCTTGCCTGGGCTACATAGTGAGGTCAGGGCCAGCCTGAACTACAAAGCGGACCCTGTCTCAAAAAAAAAAAGATTTGGAACATGAACCCATTCTTGTGCCCATTGGGGGTGCTTTTAGGCTCAGACATGCCAGAAACTCTTTATAAAAAATCAAAAAGCTTCTAAACGGGCCGGAGGATTAGCTCAGTGGTTCTGGTGCCTGCCTCACAAGCGCAAGGACCTGAGTTCGATCCCCGGTAACCACATAGAATGCTGGGCGTGGAGACACGCCCACCAACAATCAACACCACATACCACAATGCCGGATGTGGTGGCTCACGTCTGTAATCCCAGCACTCGGGAGGCAGAGACAGGAGGATTGCTGAGTTCACGGCGGCTTGCCTGGGCACCATAGTGAGCTCAGGGTCAGCCTGAACTACAAAGCGAGACCCTGTCTCAAAAAGCAAAAAAAAGAAAAAAACTCTTGATAGCTGGGCATGGTGGCTCATGCCTGTAATCCCAGCACTTGGGATGCAGAGGCAGGAGGATTGCCATGAATTCATGGCTATCCTGGGTTACATAGTGAGTTCAGAGCCAGCCTGAACTACAAAGTGAGCCCCTATCTCAAAAAACTAAAAAAAAAAAAAAAAAAAACTCTTAATTTCACCCAATATTGTTAAGTACAGTTTTATCATTTTCCTATTAAGTAACATTTTAGGGGGAAATGTTTGATATTTGCAAGTCCAGATGTATATGTCTGCTTACAGTATACAAGACTTTCAGTGTGACTTATATTTTATTGATAAAAGATTTTTCTTCTCTTTACTAGTAATTAAGTTGGATGGTACCACACCTGTACGATATGGGCTAAGACTGAATATGGATGAAAAATATACAGGCTTAAAAAAACAGCTGAGTGATCTCTGTGGGCTTAAATCAGAACAAATCCTTCTTGCAGAAGTACATGGGTCCAACATAAAGGTAATATTATCTTTTTTTTGTTTTGTTTTTTTGAGACAGGGTCTCGCTTTGTAGTTCAGGCTGACTCTGAGCTCACTATGTAGCCCAGGCAAGCCTCGAACTCAGCAATCCTCCTGTCTCTGCCTCCCGAATGCTGGGATTACAGGCGTGAGCCACCACGCCCTGCTCTGTGGTATGTGGTATTGATTGCTGGTGGGTGTGAGTCTCCACGCCCAGCATTGTATATGGTTACCGGGATCGAACTCAGGACCTTGCGCTTGGGAGCCAGGCGCCGGAACGACTGAGCTAACCCTCCGGCCCAATATTATCTATTTTTAAGAAAACTTTTATTCCATTCTTCAAAGTTTGGCAATTGTTACCAGATTATTTCTATATTATATGATCAGGGAAGATATTAAAACATTTTTTTTAATGTGTCAGCTAGTATGGTGCCACATAATTGTCATCCCAGCACTTGGGAGGCTGAGGCAGGAGAATCACTATGAGTTCAAGGCCAGCCTGAACTACATAGTAAGACTGTCTCAAAACTCCCCTCCTGCAAAAAGTCAGTTGTACACAACATACTTTCTTCTTATTTTTGGCAATGAGAAATAATTATTATTTTATTAAGCACGTTTCTTTTTGTTAGCCAAGAAAAATTACTCAGTTGGGCCGGAGGATTAGCTCAATGGTTCCACCGCCTGCCTCGCAAGTGCAGGGTCCTGAGTTCGATCCCGGGTAACCACATAGGATGCTGGGCATGGAGACTCACACCCACCAGTAATCAATACCGCACACCACAGTGCCAGGCGTGGTGGCTCACACCTGTAATCCCAGCACTCGGGAGGCAAAGACAGGAGGATTGCTGAGTTCGAAGCTGGCCTGGACTACGTAGTGAGCTCAGTGCCAGCCTGAACTACAAAGCAAGACCCTGTCTCAAAAAGAAAAAAAAAAATTCCTCAGTCATCTTGTTTTATACATGAAAGCTCCTAAAACATTCTCTTTAAACACATCAGACATTGCTTCTCGGCCTTTTGGCTAAGATCAAGTATAGTGTCTGTTCTTATCAGTTTAAATACATCAGATAGTTTCTCTTCGGAACTCCCTCCTCAACTTGCTTTTTCTTTTTTTTCTCACTTTCTCTGTAGAACTTTCCTCAAGACAACCAAAAAGTACGACTCTCAGTGAGTGGATTTTTGTGTGCATTTGAAATTCCTATCCCAGCATCTCCTATTTCAGCTTCTAGTCCTATACAGACAGGTAAGATGGAACTGGAGCTCTTTATCATGATTTTGACAGGTTTATGAGTATAAAGGGTATCATGATTTTTATATTTATTGTTTTGAAAATACTTGAACTAAACATTCATTAAACCATGAGAAATCTTACTGATCATTTGGTCTAAATTCCTGTTTTTATGGATAAGGAAATTAAATTCAGAGAACCCAAGTGACTAAGTTAAGTAGGTAGTTATTAGTTCATATACCATTAACTTTTTTTTTTTTTTGAGACAGGGTCTCGCTTTGTAGTTCAGGTTGGCCCTGAGCTCACTATGGTGCCCAGGCAAGCCGCCGCGAACTCAGCAATCCTCCTGTCTCTGCCTCCCGAGTGCTGGGATTACAGGCGTGAGCCACCATGTCCTTCATTGTGGTATGCGGTGTTGATTGTTGGTGGGCGTGTCTCCACGCCCAGCATTATATGTGGTTACCGGGGATCGAACTCAGGACCTTGCGCTTGTGAGGCAGGCGCCGGAACCACTGAGCTAACCCTCCGGCCCCCATTAACATTTTTTAACTCTTTTGCCTAATGCTAATATTTCAGCATGATATGAGAGGAAAGTGTCACCCGAAACTACAATAAATTTAGGTGAAAAGGGATCTTTATCCAGTTTCTGCATTTCATTTAGTATGGTTACTCAGTAAGTCCTTTTGGCCATTTATGCGCTCTGTTCTTATTTATACTGCTTATAACTAGGTTAATTCTCTAAAATAAAGGGATTCATAAGAAATAAGGCTCCTCTCATCAGCATGTAGTAGGCAGTATTCATAATGAGTTCAGGCTGACCAGTTTGCCTTGAATTCACTAAGTAGTCCAGGCTGGCCTTGAACTCGTGGTGATTCTCCTGCCTCAGACTCCTGAGAGCTGGCATTAAAGCCATACGCCACCATGCCCAGGTAGTGTTGTCTTTTTTTTTTTTTGGTACTGGGAATGAAATTCAGTACCTTGTGTTTGCCAAGCAGACATGGCACCACTGAGCTACATCCCCAGCGCTGCTTTCTAATGTATCTTATCACTGTCCAGTAGAACTTTGCATTGATAAAAACTTTCTTTGATCTGTGCCTTCTGTGACAGTCATGTAGGTTGTTGAGCACTTGACTGTGTCCAATGATACTGAAGAGGTGAATTTTTAGTAATAAAAAAGCAACATCTGGCCAGTGGTCATATTGGGCAGAACGTGTGTAGGGGAATAGATAATTTTTTTTTTTTTTGAGTCAGGGTCTTGCTTTGTAGTTCAAGCTGGCTCTGAGCTCACTATGTAGCCCAGGCAAGCCTCGAACTCAGCAATCCTCTTGTCTCTGCCTCCCAAGTGCTAGGATTACAGGCATGAGCCACCACGCCCAGCTTTTTTTTTTTTTTTTTGAGACAGGGTCCTGTTTTGTAGTTCAGGCTGGCCCTGAGCTCATTATGTAGCCCAGGCCAGCACTGAACTCAGCAGTTCTCCTGCCTCTGCTCCCTGAGTCCTGGGATTATAGGCATGAGCCTCCATGCCTGGCATTGTGGTATGTGGTACTGATTGTTGGTGGACGGAAGTTACCACATCCAGTATTTTTTTTTTTTTTTTGAGACAGGGTCTCGCTTTGTAGTTCAGGCTGGCCCTGAGCTCACTATGTAACCCGGGCGAGCCTCGAACTCAGCAATCCTCCTGTCTCTACCTCCTGAGTGCCAGGATTACAGGTGTGAGCCACCACACCTGACACTGTGGTATGTGGTATTGATGGCTGGTGCGCGTGAGTCACCACACCCAGCATTGTATGTGGTTACCAGGGATCGAACTCAGGACTTTGCACTTGCGAGGCGTGCGCTGGAACCACTAAGCTAAATCTCCGGCCCACACATCCAGTATTTTTGTATGTGGTTACCAGGAATCAATCCAGGGACTTTGCACTTGGTAGGCAGGCGCCAGAACCACTGAACGAAACCATTGAGCCCAGGAATAGAGAATTTTAGAGGCAAGGAAAAAGAAAATAAGTGGTAAGCTAGGGATGTAGCTCAGTGGTTCCGGCATCTGCCTTGCAAGCCCAGTGTCCCAAGTTCGATCTCCAGTACCACATAGCCCAATGCCTCAAAAAAAGAAAGTAAGTGGTAAAACTGATTGTGTCCTATAGCACAGTGTTCATAATGGTCTCTGCAAGAATTCTGTTTGACTGTTTTCAACACTTCTGCTTTTCCATTTAGTCTTAAGTGTGAGTTATGACCATAATATTTACAATTAAAGTCACACAGAAAATTTAAAGTTATTATTTGAACTATGTTTTCTCCCAATCTTATGATAAGAGATTATACTTTCAAGGTCCAGGTCCTTGGAATACTTAAGAGCTAAGATAAAAACACCACAAGACAATTCAGGTGTGGTGGAGTACACATGTAATCCCAGCTATTGGAGAGACTAAGGCAAAAGGATTGCAAGTTTGAGACCAGCATGGGTTACCTAGTGGAAGAAAAAAACTGCCACATGTTTATGGTGTTATTTGTATCTTTAAATTTATAGATTTCTCTTCTTCCCCATCTACAAATGGAATGTTCTCTCTAACTACCAATGGGGACATCCCTCGACCAATATTCATCCCTAATGGAATGCCAAACACTGTTGTGCCATGTGGAACTGAGAAGAACTTCACAAATGGAATAATGAATGGTCATATGTCATCTCTTCCTGACAACCCCTTTACAGGCTACATCATTGCTGTCCACCGAAAAATGGTTTGTTTCAGTGTCAGGCAGCATACTATTGGTCTTGTCAGTGTCATTTGTGAAACAGCCATTTTCTGTTTTGGCATCATCTTCATTGAGCACATTTTCAGTGTGTTGTATATATCAAGTGATTGGAGCCAGGCTTTAGTATCACATGTGAAGGCTACTGTATAAAATGATACTCCTCACCTCTGAGGCTAGCCAGTGTGTCTGAGTACTGCCTTGCTTTAAAATTTGTGTCTTTTGTGTATACATAATCATGTGTATCTTCTCTGCCATATAAATATGAATTCCTTTGGAGAAGGTTTGGTGGTAGTGGTGTGTGTGTGTGTGTGTGTGTGTGTGTGTGTGTGTGTGTGTGTGTGTGTTGAAGAAGAAAAAATGAAACTTAAAACAAGGTACGGTGTTAATTTCCTAGACTTCCTATAACAAACTACCCCAAACTTGGTAAACCAACAGAAATTCTTTCATAGTCTAAAGTGATTGACAGGGCCATGCACCTTCCATTATTCCTGCCTCAGCTTCTCAACTAGATGGAAGTACAGGTATGTACCACCACACCTGGCAAGACCAGACTTCTTAAAAAATTAGATTGTCCAAGTATTCAACAATTTGTTTGTTTGTTTTTGAGACAGGCTCTCACTTTGTAGTTCAGGCTGGCCCTGAGCTCACTATGTAGCCCAGGCAAGCCTGGAACTCAGCAATCCTCCTGCCTCTGCCTCCTGAGTGCTGGGATTACACGCGTGAGCCACCACACTCAGCAACAAATTTTTAATGATTCCAAATTCCCATTATGTTATTCTAACCTATTGCTTCATTAAGCAACCATTTCCAGTCTAATCCTTTTTAGTAAGTAATCTTTATATATCAGTTGAGCATCCCTAATCTGAAAATTTCAAGATGCTAACCCAGTGAAGTTTATGTAACTATTTCAAAGTCCCAATCATTTTGGATAAGGAATATTAAAAATATAATAATCTCATTAACATACTTGAAGCAGAGGTACATAAGAAAAAAAGTTAAAGTTACTTGACTGCTTTTAAGAAGGCAGATGAATAGTTAATTAAGTAGCTGCATTACACAAGTCTCCAACAATTTACAAATTGGTGCTTTAACCACTACTATCCACAGGTTATCAGAAAATTGCATTATGAGCCATATATAATGTGACTTGCTTATAATCCCAGCACTCAAAAGGCTAAGACAGGATTTCCAGTTCAGGACCAGTGTGGGTTATGTAGTGAGTTCAGAACTACATTGTGATATACCCTATCTCAAAAAAGAGGCCGACCAGATGTTGTGGTACATGCATACCTGTAATCCCAGGTCTTGAGGCAAGAGGATTGGTGTGAATTTGAGGCCAGCATGGATTACATAGCAAGAAAGGAGAAAGAAAATTGCATTTTAAGGAAGCTTTTTTATTGGTATACTTTCTAGAAAAAGAATGGGTTTTAATTATTTAAAACCCTTCAGGTGTGAAACTATTACTAGCTTTTACATATAATTCAGTGTGGGGGAAATGCTTATCAACGAAAACTGTATTAGTTATTGAAGTCCAAATTTTGTGATTTAAAATTGGCAGTACCTCAACTTTTCAGTAGTGATATTTTAGTGATTGTCATCATATTAACAACAGTTGTTCCAAAAATAGAACATATAGTAAAAACTAATCTCAAAGTGTTCAGCAGTACATGTTACCAGCAGTCCTAGAAAATCAAGCCTGTCTTCTTCTCACTCTCTTCCCTTACTTGTCCACATAGATGAGGACAGAACTGTATTTCCTGTCATCACAGAAGAATCGGCCTAGCCTCTTTGGGATGCCATTGATTGTTCCATGTACTGTGCATACCCGGAAAAAAGATCTTTATGATGCAGTTTGGATTCAGGTATCTCGACTAGCCAGCCCACTCCCACCTCAGGAAGCTAGTAACCATGCTCAGGATTGGTAAGTTCAATGATTAGGCTCAACTTGTGGTTGTCTAACTCTAGAAGAATAATTAATATGAATTCTTAAGATAATATGACCCATTCTGCATCAGGTTGATCACTCTTAGAAGAACCATTCAGAGAGTATATAATCCTATTTTGAGTAAGAAATACAGCTTCTTTTTGTCACCTAGACATGCCAATGTCTAGTAATTCTCTCTCTAATCTCTTAGTTTACTCTCTTGTACTATTGCTTCAGGTGGTATCCTTGTCTTCGGCTATTAGAAAAGTATAAAGGCCAGGGATTTATTTAGCTCAGTGATTCCAGTGCCTGCCTCACAAGCCCAAGATCCTGAGTTCGATTCCCAATACAAAAAAAAAAAGTAAGTAGAAAGTATGAAGCCAAGCAAGATAGCCCATGCCTATAATCCCAGCACTGCCTGGGAGGCTAATGCAAGAGGATCGCAAGTTCACCGGGCCAGGTGGGTCATGACTGTAATACCAGAACACAGGAGGCAGAGGCAGGAGGATGTTGAGTTCGAGGCTTGCTTGGGCTACATAGTGAGCTCAGGGCCAGCCTGAACTACAAAGTGAGACCCTGTCTCAAAAAAAAAAAGTTCTTTATTATAGTGTAGTAACTTTTTTTTTTTTTTTTTTTTTTTGCTTTTTGGAGACAGGGTCTTGCTTTGTAGTTCAGGCTGGCCCTGAGCTCACTATGGTGCCCAGGCAAGCCGCCGCGAACTCAGCAATCATCCCGTCTCTGCCTCCCGAGTGCTGGGATTACAGGCATGAGCTACCACGCCCAGCATTATTTTGGTAACCGGGGATCGAACTCAGGTCCTTACGCTTGCGAGGCAGGCGCCGGAACCACTGAGCTAACCCTCCGGCCCAGTGTAGTAACTTTTGATGATTAAATAGAGCTTAAGGTGAATAAATCTTAAAGAAAAACTCTAATAGATAAGCAATTTAGTTGATGAATGGTGTGTTCAGTAAAAATGACTTTGGGTGAGAGTAAATCTGAAGTGGGAATCTGATTGAATTAAAGGGCTTTTCACAGAATTTGCTAATGAATTCAATATGGATTATGAGAGAAAGAGGAGTCAAAGCTAAATTTTCAGCCTGAGCAATTGTTTGTGGATGATGGTACCATTTAGTGAAACAAGGGAAACTAGAAAAGGAAGACCATGTTTTGGCAAGAAAAAAAGGAATTGAGTTAAATTGAAAATATCTGTTGTTATAGTCAAGTGAGAAACCCACTGAGCATCCTTCGCTGGAGATGGAAATACAAGTGTGATCAAATATTTGGTATTTGCAGCCCCAAGATGAGATCTACCTAAAGAATGAGAATTATTTATAGGCGATGCCAAAGATCTAATTCCTAATGGATTCCAACATTTAGACAGGGTCCAAAGAGTAGCCATATACTTGATCTTAGCCAAAAGGCTGAGAAACAATAGGAGCAGCTGTATAAAGGAAACCAGGAATAGGCAGGCATTCAGCCAAAAGTTGAATGAAGAAAGAATTTCAAGAAGGAAGTGATCAGTTGTTTCAAATCAGAAATTAGTAAAAAGAGAACTCAAAATTCTCCACTGCACTTCACAAAATGACCAAATCTTTGGTGACCTTTGTGAAATCTATTTTAGTGGAACAGTGTAAATGAGAGAATGAAGTTTAGAGTGGCCTAAAAAAGCAAAAAAAAAAAAACAGGAAGAGCTTAACTTTCATGTATATGCAGAAATATTTATAGATGAAAATATAAAATGCCTCATATTTCAAAGAATCCAGTGGATCACAATAGCAAAGTAGAAACAACTTAAGTATTGAACTCAGCAGATGAGTGGGTGTGCAAAATACAATATGTATGTGTTTTGAAATACTATTCACCTATCAAAAGAATGAGCTGCTGATACTTTGTAGCAACATAAAGCATGAAAACATAATGCTAAGTCAAAGAAGCCAGACACAAAAGATCAAATCTTTCATTTTTATGCATTATCTGTAATAAGCAAATTTACAGAGACAGAAAGATTGCAGACCAAGATCATAGGGAGGTGTGGGATGGGGTGTTAGTTTTGCATTACAGTGACAAATGCCTGCGATGACCAGGTTAAAAAGAGAGAAATTTAAAAGTTGGGCATGATGGCACATGCCTATAGGAGTCTGAGGCAGGAGGGTTGCTGCGAGTTTGAGGCCAGTCTGGGCTACATAGTGAGTTCAAGGCCAGCTGAACTATATAGTGAGACCCTGTCTCCAGAAACAAACCCAGAAGAGGGGGAAATTTCTTTAGGCTCACAATTTTGGGGGATTCAGTCCATGGTTGGCATTAGTGCTTTAGGCCAACATCAGAGTATATCATGCTAGGGAATGAATAATTGATGAGTGTCAGGCAGGAGACAGGTAAAAGAGAAGAGACCTGTGTCCCAGTTTCCCCAGTGACCTAAATCTTCCACTAGGTCCTGCCTCCTAAAGGTTCCACCACCTCTCAGTAATGCCACAAGCTGGAGAAAAAGCCTTCAACATATGGTCCTCTGGGACATGTTCCAGATCCAAACTATAGTGTTTAACTGTTTAATGGCAGCACAGTTGCCTTTGAGAGTGCTACACAGTCAGCTGTGTTCCACTGTTTTTGGTTCCTTGCACTTGACTTCATTTGGACATTACACTGCATAGTTACAGATTATCAGCAATCATTTATTGTATAGATGGTTATTTGGAAAGAGAAGGAGCTCCTGTGCTTGCTATAGTACTTTTGCTTTGACAATAACTATTTATTGCAGTTTCATTACTTTCAGCAGCCATCTGATAGCCTCTACCAACTGCCAAATGAACTATAAAATATATTGCTTTTACCTATCTTTGTTGCATTGTTTTTTGTCCCTCCAGCTTTATGACCTATAATTGACAAATATCAAGTAGTGTGGGAGTGCCTTTTCATAGGAAGGTTTGGGTGATAAAGATTGAACCTAGGACTTTGCACTTCTTCAACATGCACTATACCACTGAGCTACACCCCAGCCCATGAATTGTGTATACTTAATATGTAACATATAAATTGTTGCATTGCTTCTTGTTGAGGCTAGTTTTTTTTTAATTTGGAGAATTTATAAGCCTATCTTGATATAATTGGAAACAGTTAAAAGAAGTTACTCTAAGAATAGTCTATAGTTTATAGCTCTGAGTAGTTAAAGCAGAGAACAGGATTTATCTTAAAGATAAAACTAACAGAAACTGAAAAAGACTTCTGAATATAAAGTTTCTGTGGTATGTCATTCTTGTCATAGAAAGGTCTTAATTTAATGTGAATTAAGTCTGCTGATAAAATTAGGGCTGAAGGAGAATTGATGTTTCGTTTGATAATTAGCTTATTTTATGAAATTTGGACTCTTACAGACATCTGGCAATCTGGTGTGTGTACCTTTCTGTAAGCAAGAACATAGCCTGATGTGATTGGTACAGAGCCACACCTAATGGATTAAGGTGAACAGCACTGAGCTGTCAGCATGAGCATACTAGAACGGCGAATGCTTTTTCCTAACATCACTATTAGGAAAGATGAAAAGGACCTTAAACTGGAACTCCTTCTTAGATTTTTGTTTGTTTGTGTTTTCTGTTTCAGTGATGACAGTATGGGCTATCAATATCCATTTACTCTACGAGTTGTACAGAAAGATGGGAACTCCTGTGCTTGGTGCCCATGGTATAGGTAAAGTGATCTTCACTAAAGACGTTTAGTAGCATAGTAGCTTCAAATATTATGCCTTTTTCATAAACTTCCAGTTTTGAGAAATAATAGTGAATAATGAGAAACTTGAAATAAACTTAGGAATTGTTCTCATTGATCTTTTTTTTTTTTTTTGAGACAGGGTCTTTCTTTGTAGTTCAGGCTGGCCATGAGCTCACTATGTAGCCCAGGCAAGCCTCGAACTCACAGCAGTCCTCCTGCCTCTGCCTCCCAGGTGCTGAGATTACAAGTGTAAGCTGCCATGCCCTGCATTGTCAGTATGTGGTACTGATTGCTGGGATCACGGGCTTGAGCCACCACCCCTGGCATTTTGCTATATGGTACCAGGATTGAACTCGGGACCTTGCACTTGCAAGGCAGATGCTGAGCTAAATCCCCAGCCCTCATCTTTTCTTTGTAAGATTGACAGCTAAATTTTGCTTTGGCTATATAGCCAATTTTATTAACTCTGCAAATATACATATTATATATATTGCACCCCAGATCCAGACCTTAAAACATATTTTTTATTATGGACTTTTTTTAGAGAGCGTATCACTGTGTTGTCCTGACTCTTGGACTCAGATAACTCTTCCTCCTCAGCCACTCACAGCTGGACTCATGCCACTGTGCCCAGCCATATTACTCTAAACTTTCTGTTCTCTAAGTATAAATTACGCAATTCTAAGTCAGTAAAACATAATATACTTACTACACTTGTTGGAAGTCTCTTGTTGGTGGGGTTGGTTTGTTTGGTGGTTTGGGGTTTTTTTTGTTTGTTTGTTTGTTTGGTTGGTTTTTTTTGCTTTTTGAGACAGGGTCTCGCTTTGTAGTTCAGGCTGGCCCTGAGCTCACTATGGTGCCCAGGCAAGCCACCATGAACTCAGCAATCCTCCTGTCCCTGCCTCCCGAGTGCTGGGATTACAGGCATGAGCCACCACGTCCGGCATTGTAGTATGCAGTGTTGATTGTTGGTGGGCGTGTCTCCACGCCCAGCATTATATGTGGTTACCGGGGATCGAACTCAGGACCTTGCGCTTGCGAGGCAGGCGCCGGAACCACTGAGCTAACCCTCCGGCCCCGGTTTGGGGTTTTTTTGAGACAAGGTCTCTTTGTAGTTCAGGCCGACCTTGAACTCACAGTGATCTTCCTGGGTGCTGGGATTACAGACATGCACCACCATGCCTGGCTTGTTTTTTGGTTTTTAGAAGAGTTAAGGAGATTGATTGGGAAAAGTGCCTGGCAGTACTGAAGTCAACCATTAAAGACCTGGAATACTCCTCACAGGCCGAATAGGAATTGGGAACCATTGTTTGTTATGTCCTGTACGCAACTCTATAAATTTGTATTTCCATTTATTTAATACGCCATTTTACAAATAAGAAAAGTTACCCTGCCTCAGACTATTAAATAGAATTTCTTCAGAGGAGATGATCTCAAATAACCAATTCTTATATATAACTTACTTGTTTTAAACCCGTTATCTTCCTACATGTTATCAGATGTTTATCTAGTGCTTTATAAAACTAGACTTAGAGGTGATAAGACTAATTCTCTGAGATAATAATAAATATTACTACATTTGTCAAAATGTGATAAATTGTGAAGCTAAGAGGAAAGTATAAAAGTAGTAAGAATATTTCTGATTAAGAAAATGCAGATCCCTTCATAACTATTTCTTTGTCTGTGGACCTTTTTCCTTCTTTTAGATTTTGTAGAGGCTGTAAAATCGATTGTGGAGAAGACAGCGCTTTCATTGGAAATGCCTACATTGCTGTGGATTGGGACCCCACAGCCCTTCACCTCCGCTATCAAACATCACAGGAAAGAGTAAGTGTTCAGGGCCAACATAAGGTGGTAGGTTTTTTTATGGGAAATTTTTCCAACTTTATAATGACAATGTAAAATAAACAGAAAAAACAATTGTTGGGACACTATGCCACTTAACATACTGACATGATTTATTAGGTTTCTTTTCCCCCGAACCTCATAACTCAATTGCATTACATTTCAAAACTATTAATAACAAGTAAATCCCTTTTTTTGTACTGGGGATCAAAATAACAAATAAATCTTGAAACAAACATTATAATTAAGACATTATATTCTCTGACCATGACATACTAATAAATACTTTTCTACCCATTTATTAATTTGAAACTCTGGAGTTTGATAAGGATAATTACTTAACTCCTTTGTGTCCCACAGTGATAACTGCTTTTTTTTGGGCAAGGGAAGGAATCAAATTCAGGGCCTTATACTTGACAAGCAGATGTCATACCACTGAGCTACCGCCTCAGCCCTAGTGCTATTTTTAATGAGCCTAGTGATCACAAAATTAAAGATTAAAATGTGTTAAGACTTGATATCTGTGATTACATATCAGTGGCTCTTCTTCATACTTTGCATTTCTCTACTGTTACTCTCTAGCCAGAGCTACTTTTGGAAAGTTTACTAAAGAATATTTTAAAATGTAAAATAGGACTGAAGGTTAGCTTGGTGGTAGAGCACTTGCCTAGCTTGAGTTTGATCTCCAACAATGAATTTTTAAAAAACAAGAGCTGGGTTTGATGGCACACAGTTGAAATCACAGCACTCAAGAGCAGAAGCAAGAGGATCACCATGAGTGATCCAGCCTAAGCTACCTAGTGAGTCAGTCAAGGCCAGCATGAACTACATAGTCAGACCCTGTCTCAAAAAAATAAATTAAAAAGAAAAGAGAACTCCATACCTAAAACTGTTTGCCTTAGGCAGTTTTTCTTAAGCAAATATTGTTTGGTAGGGTAACAGTATTAAGAATCTGATAGAACTGGGTGTGGTGGCTCACATTTGTAACCCCAGCACTTGGGAGGCAGAGACAAGAGGATTGCTGTGAGTTCAAGGCTAGTATGGGCTGCATAATGAGTTCAGGGTCAGCCTGAACTGCAAAGCAAGACCAAAAAACTAAAAAAAAAAAAGTCTGTTAGAAAAGTAAAAACAGTAGAATGAAAGAGATTTTGTAAGTCATACTGGGAATTATAGTGAGTTTTGCATTTATATACATTTTGATTGTTAGAAATTTGCTTTATTAATAAAAGCATTCCCTTTTGATGCTAGTAATAGTAAATTGACTTCCTCTTTTTATGCTATTGAAGAGTAGAGAAACTCTCATTTCCAGGCCTAGTGCCCCTCTGGACCCCTAATTTATATTTGCCAAATGAAAGATCACTGAGCTAAAATGATAAAGAAAAGCTAAAGAGAAGTTGATGTTCCATATCACGCTCTCTGTAGCAAGGTAATGTAATAATAACCTTAGCCACACTTCCTTTGAAAAGGAAAATTATAGCACTTCATAGAGGATTCCTAAATCTTTGTCATAACAAAATTTGACAGGACATTAGTCTGACAAGACATTTTTGTCAAAGATTTTTAAAAAATTGTAGCCAGGTGTGGTAGCTCCTGTCTATAATCCCAGCACTTGGAGACAGAGGCAAGAGTATTGCTGTGAGTTTGAGAGTAGCCTGGGCTGCTTAGTGAGTTCAGGGCCAGTGAACTACAAAGTGAGACCCTGTCTCAAAAAAATAAAATAATAAAATAAAATAAAATTGTAAATAATTTTTTTTTTTTTTTTTTTAAAGACAGGGTCTCGCTTTGTAGTTCAGGCTGGCCCTGAGCTCACTATGGTGCCCAGGCAAGCCGCCGCGAACTCAGCAATCCTCCTGTCTCTGCCTCCCGAGTGCTGGGATTACACGTGTGAGCCACCACAGCCGGCATTGTGGTATGCGGTATTGATTGTTGGTGGGCATGAGTCTCCACGCCCAGCATTGTATGTGGTTTCCGGGGATCGAACTCAGGACCTTGCGCTTGCAAGGCAGGCGCCGGAACCACTGAGCTAACCCTCCAGCCCTGTAAATAAATTTTTAACAAGCCCAGTATGAAATCAGAAAACTCTGGAGGGCATCCCATTGGAAGGAGGGCCTACATGACAAGTTAAATCTTACCCAACTTCAGATTTCAGTGAGGTACCCAGGGTACCATGGAAACAAGGAGCTGTTGAGAGATCCTGCCTTGCTAGAGAGTGAGGACACATGAGTAATCTGAGTTCTTCTTACATGTGGTTTCTGCATGTGCTGAGACAGTCACGTAGACAAAGAGGACAGATAGCTTTGGCTCAATTCACAGCTGAACCAAGTACATGGGCCAGATATTTTTTATTCCAGTGACTTCCTTTCTAGAAATTTTTCCTAGGGAAATAGGATACTCTGTCCATCATATAACATTTTAAAGTAGTAAAAATATTTGAAACAATTAATGCTTGCCTCACATTAGAGGATAGTTAAGTAAAGCATGGATAAAATATTATACAGTCTTTAAAATAACAATTATGCATTTTTATTGACATTTATGCCAAAATGGCACTAGTTTTGAAACAAAAACTCTGAGGAGCCGGGGATTTAGTTCAGTGCTTCCCGTGTCTGCCTCACAAGTGCAAGGTCCCAAGTTCAATCCTAGGCACCACATACTATAATACTGAGCATGGTGGATCACTCCTATAATCCCAGCACTCGGGAGGCAGAGGCAGGAGGATTGCCATGAATTCGAGGCTAATTTGGGCCACATAATTCAGGGTCTGTGCAAACTACAGAAGTGAGACCCTGTCTTAGAAAACTGAAAAAAAAAAAAAAAGGGGGCAGGCCAGAGGTTTAGCTCAGTGGTTCTGGCACATGTCTAGCAAGCACAAGGTCCCTGGTTTAGTCCCCAGTAATCAGATACAACAATACCTTGCACGGGAGACTCATACCCACCAGCAATCAGTACCACATACCGCAGTGCCAGATGTGGTGGCTCATGCCTGTGATCCCAGCACTCAGGAGACAGAGACAGGAGGATTGCTGAGTTCAAGGCTTGCCTGGGCACCATAGAGAGCTCAGAGCCAGCCTGAACTACAAAGCGAGACCCTGTCTCAAAAAAAAAAACTGTTTAGGAGGAGGACAGAAGAAAATCTGCCTTTGTATTAAGAATATAAAAAGGTTTCTCTGTCTTTTTATATTTTTGACAACATATATATATATATATATATATATATATATATATATGGAATTTACACTATTTGAGCAATAATAAAGGAGCTGAGCATGGATCCAACAGGTAAAAAGAATCTTTTTCAAGGGAAATTTTTTAGTAATATAAATTACAGTCTATGTTTTTGTCAGCCTTTCTTCCGTCTAGTCCTTGCCTGTGTTCTATAGAAAATATAGTCAATAAAAAATCTAGCATTCTTTAGTAACATACTGTAATTTGTGGTTGGCCATAAAGTAGTCCTGGTGAAGAGAATAAAGATTATGTTTAGCTGACTGTGAGGAGACAACATGATAGACTTGACATACCTTTCCTTATCACAACAATGACATAGTATGTTTCCCTTGCAGCATGTCAGTTTTTTCTTTAGGTGACCACCCCAAGTGACACAACTAAAGGGACACAGCTAGTGTCTTATTACTACAGAAAGTGTGTTCAGAAGTCAGTGACCCATAGTCAGGCCATATTTTCTCTTTTAAAAAAGACTTCTTCCAGTTCTTTGCGTTGCTTTTGTTTTGTTTTGTTTTGTTTTGTTTTGTTTTGTTTTGTTTTGTTTTGTTTATGAGACAGACTTTGACTATGTAGTTCAGGTAGGTCTTGAAAGGACTATGTATCTCAGAGCCTTGAATTTGCTGCATATCCTCTTGCCTCAGCCTGCCCCAAGTGTTGAACTAAATCCCCAGTTTAATGAGTTCTTTAGACCAGTGTAATGCAGTGCAATGCTAAGACCTACACTGAATGATCAACTCCAACCTTGATAGTTTTCTTGGGTATTTGACAGCCTGTGACTCAGCCTTCTTCTGTTGGGAGAAAATTTCATCTAAAAACTTGTTCTAGGGCCGGAGAGTTAGCTCAGTGGTTCCGGTGCCTGCTTTGCAAGTGCACGGTCCTGAGTTTGATCCCCGGTAACCATATACATATACCACAATGCTGGGTGTGGTGACTCACACCCACTAGCAATCAATACCACATACCACAGTGCCGGGCATGGTGGCTCATGCCTGTAATCCCATCACCCAGGAGACAGAGACAGGGGGATTGCTGAGTTCAGGATTGCCTAGGCTACATAGTGAGCTCAGGGCCAGCCTGAACTACAAAGCGAGACCCTGTCTCAAAAAAAAAAAAAAAAAAAAACTTGTTCTAAACAAAATGACCAAAACTATGCCAGTTTGTAGTCCAACCAGCCCAATTTTTCCATCTTGGATTTCAGTAATGGAAATAGGTAGGAAATTACCTTAGGCAAAGATCACCAGTCCACCTCTGTGGGGAAGGGCTCTAAGTGGGGTGATGGACATATATGTGACCTTTGCCACATGTGACAGTGATCATTGGACTTGTAGTCTAGGACCTGCTTTGGAAGAAAAATATCCTTGGGTGAAGTCTCCTCTAGCCGTCATAGTCCTGATGTCTCTTTCACCTTTCCATACATACTTAGACCAACAGAAGGGTTTCAGCAACGTGATCCTTATTTCATCCAAATCCAGGATCTGAGTTTCAGTGAGACTGTTTCTCTTAGCCTCCTTGAATCCTGTAGCATACTAATAATGCTGTCTTTCTGCTTAAAAAATAAGTGGTTTATTCTTAGCACTCCTGGCTTGAGTCCTAGTTCATGTGTAGACTATAGGAATGTCACAATTGTGAAACAAACAGGCAGTTCTTTGTTTGTTTTGTTATTGTTATTTTGAAGTACTCAAGTTTTTCTAGAAAAACTGCAGTCATATAAATAGAAGTTGTATCCAGGATGTTATTGATGTGACGTTGGTGAATGAATATGTAATGTTATACTTGCTTAAATAGTTGAGGATATATTTTGTGAATGAGTGTCTGTTGCTGTACGTGTTTAAAAACTTAAGTTTGGGGGCTGGAGGGTTAGCTCAGTGGTTCCGGCGCCTGCCTCGCAAGCGCGGGGTCCTGAGTTCGATCCCCGGTAACCACATATAATGCTGGGCGTGGAGACATGCCCACCAACAATCAACACCGCATACCACAATGCCGGACGTGGTGGCTCACGCCTATAATCCCAGCACTCGGGAGGCAGAGACAGGAGGATTGCTGAGTTCGCGGCGGCTTGCCTGGGCACCATAGTGAGCTCAGGGCCAGCCTGAACTACAAAGTGAGACCCTGTCTCAAAAAGCAAAAAAAAAAAAAACTTAAGTTTGGGTTACATTTTTCTTTTCCTTTCATCTCTAAAACGAGGTAAATGTGAGTGACTGAGAGGATGATGTGTGTCTTGATGAGCATTTTAAATATTTCCCTGGAGCTCATATTCCATCTGTTGGCTGTCTAGGTTGTAGATGAACATGACAGTGTAGAGCAGAGTCGACGAGCACAAGCCGAACCTATCAACCTGGACAGCTGTCTCCGTGCTTTCACCAGTGAGGAAGAGCTAGGGGAAAACGAGATGTACTACTGTTCAAAGTGTAAGACCCACTGTTTGGCAACCAAGAAGCTGGATCTCTGGAGGCTTCCTCCCATCCTGGTATGGCACAGCCCTGTGTCTGAGAATCTAGTATAAAGGGAAGATGCCAGGAACAGGAGGGGTTTTTTTGCGGGGCTCAGGGTAAGAGGGTCAATCAGGGTCTTACCTACACAGCCCAGCTGACCTCAGACTGTGGTCCTCCTGCCTTGGCCTCCTGAGTGCCAGGATTACAGGCATGCACCACCACACCCAGCTTCATAAACAGTTTTTGTTATTTCTGAGACTAAGATCCTTCCTGTACCAATGTTTAAAGCACTTCTTTGTGCAAGGTTTTTTGTTTTGTTCTTGGCAGTACTCAGGGTCAAATCCAGTGCCCCGTCCATGCTTGGCAGTACTGTAGCACTGAAGAGTTTTGTTGAACATAGAGATGGATTATTCTAAAAATATTTGGTAGTGTCTGTTCCTGAAGAGCTTACAGCCTAGGTGGAGGAAAAGAAGTAATGTAGGCCATTGACTGTAGTTTAGCACAACATGCGCAGTACGACAGCTGGTATAACCTAGTGAATCAGGACTTCAGAAGAAGGTGAGAGCAGTTCTGGCACTACAGAGAGAAGGTGTAGGTTGCCCTTGGATGACAGAACAACCAAGCCCGGAGCACCCTGTCCCGCCGAGCTTAGTTACCTGCTGGGACACACTGCTAAATCAAGCACATGCACAAGCACAGTAGTGCATGGACGGGTGCTTGTGTGTTTCTTTATCGTTGATTCACTTCTGCTGTCTCCCTTTATGTGTCAGGATTCTTTCCTGTTGCCCATCAGCAGAGTTTGAAATAATAAATTAAGAAAGTATTGTCTGGGTCGGAGAGTTAGCTCAGTAGTTCCGGCGCCTGCCTCGCAAGCGCAAGGTCCTGAGTTCGATCCCCGGTAACCACATATAATGCTGGGCGTGGAGACACGCCCACCAACAATCAACACAGCGTACCACAATGCCGGGCGTGGTGGCTCACGCCTGTAATCCCAGCACTCGGGAGGCAGAGATAGGAGGATTGCTGAGTTCGCGGCGGCTTGCCTGGGCACCATAGTAAGCTCAGGGCCAGCCTGAACTACAAAGCGAGACCCTGTCTCCAAAAAGAAAAAGAAAAAAAAAAAGAAAGTATTGTCCTTATCTTCATCGAATGTGACTAACTGTAAGGTACTAGTTTTTGTTTATTTTCTATGGTGCTAGAGATTGAACCCAAGCCTTGTGCATGCTAAGCAAGTACTTTTCCACTGAGCTACACATCCAGAGGTACTAATATATTTTAACTAGACAGTGTAGGGGTTTATTGTTTTTTTTTTTTTTGAGTCAGGGTTTCACTTTGTAATTCAAACTGGTCCTGAGCTCACTCTGTAACCGAGGCAAGCCTCAAACTCACAGCAATCTTCTGCCTTTGCTTCTGGAGTGCTGGGATTACAGGGGTAAGCCACCGTGTCTGGCATTGTGGTATGTGGTCTCGGGGGATCGAACTCGGGACCTTGCGCTTGTGAGACAGATGCTGGAACAACTGAGCTAAATCCTCAGCCCAAACATTGTCCTTTGTAATTTATGTCTTTATCCAATTACTCTGTGAGCCTGGACGTATGCTTTTCTTACCTTAGACTGGAATAGCTTTTCAGAAGAGGATGCAAAGAAATTAATAGCATTGATTTAGCTGGCTCCAGGAATGGGAACTGAGGAAAGGGAAGGTGAGACCAAGAATCAGCTTGTGGAAAATGGTATATGGAGAAGGGAAAACTTATTACATAAGATCTAATTAATATGCAATTAAGTGCAGAGATTTTAAATGTCCAGTTTGGTGAATTTAAACCAGGTGATGGTGCACACCTGTAATGCTAGCTCTTGGGCGGTGGAGGCAAGAGGATTGCCATGAGTTTGAGGCTATCCTGGGCTACATAATGAGTTCAGGGCCAACTTGCATTACAAAGCAAGACCCCAAGTTTTTTGCACTGCAAAAAAACAAAAAAGCAGTTTGGTAAATTTGGGTTGTTAAACATACTCATATGAACATCCCATAAA
>PVIC010026897.1:0-24241 GCA_004025085.1 Thryonomys swinderianus
TATATATATATATGTATTCATATATATGTAGCCTCCAGGCTATCCCTCTTACATGACCAGAATTAAAGGCTTAGTAGTGTCCTTCCAAACCTTTCCTCTTTTTTCTTTTCTTTGGTGGTACCAGAATTCAAACTCGGGCCCTTGTGCTTGCAAGGTTGGCGCAGTGCCACTGAGCTAAATCCCTGGCCTCCCTTTATTTTTACACACATCCTAATAGGCTTAAGTCCTGACTCTAACAAAAGTAAGGCCATACTATATACCAGTAATTTTCAAAGTATTTTTTGAACCTTTGGGGAGGGGTCCTGAAGACCCTTTAGGATCATTAGAACCAAATACATTTTCATAGTAACACAGAGTCATTTGCCTTTGTCACTGAGTTGACTTTTACCCTCATGGTACAAAGACATGTTGAATAAAACTGGCTCCTGATGCATGCCTTTGGCGCAGAACAGCACCAAACTGTACTGGTTATTGTGTCCATCATTGCTACATACTTCCAGTTAATGCTAATTTCACAGAAGTTATTTGATTATGCAGCACAAGTCACACATCTTTTCTAAATAGAAACTAAGCATGAAAGACTTCTGTCACATACTGGCTGATTAACTCACGGAAGAGCACTTGCATGATTGTTCCAGCTGCGAATGAAGTAAACTTTTCAACATTTTTATGTGAGTGAACCACTGACGAACTGGTAATTCAGATGTGTTTGACAGCCGTTTTCCTGAAAGTGAAGAAAGCCTGTCATTTCAAGGAAAGTCATTGATTGGCAGCATTTGTTGCCAGTGGTAGAATTCCAAGCCTCAAACAAAAAAATCAGAAAATTTGTATCTGACACTATGAACTTGACGTTTTCCAATACTTAAAAAGAATTTTCTGAAGAGATTTATGAGTAAATTTTTACTACTGCATACAAGAGTGCGTATTTCCAGAAAAAAGTATAAAGGAGGTCCAGAAGTAAAGAAGTGTGAAGACCTCTACACATTATCGTGCAATTTGGTTTTTCATTTAGGGTGCTATGAACAGTACTCATTGTCAGTCTCTTACCAGTCTTTATAGCAGCATGATGTTCAGTTGTGTTGATGAACCAAATCTGTTTGATTATTTACTTTTGTTGTTGTTGTGTTTTTTTGGTTTGGTTTTGTTTTGTTTTGTTTTGTTTTGTTTTTTTGAGACAGGGTCTTGCTTTACAGTTCAGGCTGGCCCTGAGCTCACTGTGTAGCCCAGGCAAGCCTCAAACTCAGCAATCCTCCTGTCTCTGCCTCCCGAGTGCTGGGATTACAGGTGTGAGCCACCACGCCCGACATTTGTGTATGTGGTGCTGATTGCTGGTGGATGTGAGTCACCATGCCCAGCATTGTTGTATGTAGTTACCAGGGACTGAACTCAGGACCTTGTGCAGGCACCGGAACCACTGAGCTAAATCTCCGGCCCAAAGGTGCCTTGTTTTTTTAAGATGTATTTAAATAAAAATTCTCCCATCTCGGTAACATCTTCTCTGCTTATTTCTCCTTCCTCTGGTTATTGTTTCCTTGTCCCCTTGTTATTAATTATAGTTTGTTTGTTTCTCAGTACTAATTGAATTGAATTGAATCCGGGGCTTTTACACTGTGCTACATCCCCCAGGTCCTTTTCTTTTTTTGAGACAGTGTCTCACTATTCAGTTCAGGGGCTTTTTTTTTTTTTTTTTTCACTTTTATGACACTGGGAATTGAACCTAGGGCCTCACACTTGACAGGCAGGTGGTGCACCACTGAGCTACATCCCTGGCCCACACTATTCAGTTCAGGTTGGCCTGGAATTCACTATATAATCTAGGGTGTCTTTGAACTCTTCAGGGATCCTCCTTCAGCCACCACACCCAGGCCCAGCCCTTCTTTTTTTGAGACAGTGTCTTGTTAAGGGCAGAGCTCAAATAAATGCCTTATTTTCACTAAAACTTCATGCCTGTCTTTTCTTGCCAACTAAGTTATAAAAATAGAAGCTTAAAATTGGCTATGGTGGCCCACGCCTGTAATTTCAGCACTCAGTAGGGTGCGGCAGGAGGATTGCCATGAATTGGAGATCAGCCTGGGCTACGTAATGAGTTCAAGACTAGCCTGCACTACACATCAAGACTCTGTCTCCAAAGAAAGAAAAACACTGCTTCTTCTTTTCTTTTCCCTTCCTTCATTCTTTCTTTCCTTCCTTACTCTCTTCTTCCTTCTCTTACACCTCATTTTTCTCTTCTCTTTTTTCTTTATTGAGTTCATTGATACATTTTAGGTACACATGATCACATTACTCATTTGTACCTGTACATGATATATCTTGATTGTTTTTCTTATTATTTTTTAGTTTTTTGAGAAAGGTTCTCGCTTTGTAGTGCAGGCTGGCCCTGAACTCACTATGTAGCCCAGGCAAGCCTTGAACTCACAGTAATCCTCCTGCCTCTGCCTCCCAAGTTCTGAGACTACAGGTATGAGACACCATGCTTGGCATTGTGGTGTGTGGGGATCAAACTCAGGACTTGGCGTTTGCCAAGCAGACACTGAAACCCCTGAGCTAAATCCCTGGCCCTTGATTCTCATTTTTCCCCATTCCCTGCCTTCCTTCCAACCACCCCCATATATAAGCTTTGTTTCAGCTTTTTCCTTTCTGCCATCAAATTTTTTCCTTCCCCTTTTGCTTTCTCCTGCTCCCTGCTATTTCTTTTTTAAGACAAAGTCTTGTTATGTCACTCAGGCTGGCCTTGATCTCTTTGTACCCCACACTGGCCTCAAACTCCCAGCAGTCCTCCTGCCTAAGTGCTAAAATAATCAGAAGCTTCTTGAGGACAAGAAGGGTATGTTGTACCTTCCATAGTCAGTGAGTAATGAATGATGAGAAATGGAGGAGGGTTGATAATGAGAAAAAAATGCCTTAGAAGTTTGCATTTGACAGACAGATGGGTGCTGAGAGAAGCTATGTAGAAAATGTTTGAAAAGAAGAAAGAACCCTCCAACTTAATTTTTTTCATTTCAGGCAAGTACATCGCCTCAACACAGCGCCCCGACGGGACCTGGCGCAAGCAGCGGAGGGTGAAAGAAGGCTACGTGCCCCAGGAGGAGGTCCCAGTGTGCGTGGTTAGGCTGGCGGGAGGGTACTGAGTAGGGTCCCTACGGAAGGTTAGAATATGCTGTCTACAAGGTCAAGGACGACTTTCCCTGTTCCTAAATTTCCTTGGAAGGAAGAAGAGGGCTGGGAGTCAGGGATGACTTAGGGTCACTGTGACCAGTCTCCTTTGTCTCTGCATCAGAGTCTCCAGATAGCAGTCTGAGCTGCAGCCTTCAGGTCCTAGGAAGCCTCCTATAATCTCTCTTAAAGAGCAGAGCAGACCTGGGGAGGGACCTAAAGGGAGGAAGGAAGTAGGAATGTGATCAGATTTGGAAATTAAGGATAAAAAGTTGGTGACTCTTGGAAATTTTGTTGATATATTCTGTTTCCTGCAGGTATGAAAACAAGTATGTGAAGTTTTTCAAGAGTAAACCAGAACTTCCCCCAGGGCTGAGCCCTGAGGCCACCACTCCTGCCACCCCGTGCAGACCTGAAGGGGCTGAACCAGGCCTCTCCAAGACTGCCAAGCGCAACTTGAAGCGAAAGGAGAAGAGGCGGCAGCAGCAAGAGAAAGGCGAGGTAGAGGCCTTGATTAGGACTCTTGATAAGGTGTCCCTGGGAGAGACAGCCCCGCTCCCCAGTGCCCCGCCGGGCTCGCAGGCAGCCCCGACAGCAGCCTCTGACCCGCCTGACTCAGCCACCACCACTGAGAAAGCCAAGAAGATTAAGAACCTAAGGAAGAAGCTTCGGCAGGTGGAGGAGCTGCAGCAGCGGATCCAGAGCGGGGAAGTCAGCCAGCCCAGCAAAGAGCAGCTGGAGAAGCTCGCCAGGAGGAGGGCGCTGGAGGAGGAGCTCGAGGACTTGGAGCTCGGCCTGTGAGGCCTGGGCGTGGGGAATGGACTGCAGAACAAACTGTGGGGCTCTCTGGGCTGAGGAGGGGTGCGAGTGGCGGCAGCCGGCAGGGTACCTGCACCAGCTCGCTCGCTCCCTCGGCCACCTCTGCCTCCCAAGCGAAGCCTCTCCCTCACTCGTTCTTCTTCCCACCACCTCATTTGTGGACTTTCCCCTCCTATTCCCAGTGTTCCAAATCTCAGTGACTATTCCAGGTACCTGATTTGGGAGTCTTGTTTAAAAGAAAATCGGATGAGTGGGGATCTGGGAGAACCGAGGTGGAGGGTGGAGAAGTGCACCTAATCTTGGAATCTTGAGTCTTGGTTCCTGCTCAATGTTTATGAGTTCCTTCCTTGTCTACCCCTAGCCCTTTTCTTCTTTTTTTTTTAAAGAACAAAAATAAACTCAAGTAGACAACATCTATGTCTGAGTTTTCCCCTTTTTTTTTCATTTCCTGGTATCTTCTCCATGCCTAATTTATGGTTTTAGTTTTTTGAGACAGGGTCTTGCTTTGTAGTTCAAGCTGGCCCTGAGCTCACTATCTAGTCCAGGCAAGCCTCAAACTCAGCAATCCTCCTGCCTCTGCCTCCCATGTGCTGGGATTACAGATGTGAGCCACCATGCCCAGCATTGTGGTATGTGGTACCAGGGATCGCACTTGGGACCTTGCACTTGCCAGGCAGGTGCCAGAACCACTGAGCTAAATCGTTGGCTTTGTAATTTTGAGGCAGGGTCTTGCTAAGTTGACCAGGCTGGTCTCCAATTTTCAGTCTTCCTGCCTCAGCCTTCTAGCCTGGGGAATTGCAGGCATGCATCATTAAAACTGGCTTTTTGTTTTCCCCTTGGCAGTACTAGGGATTGAACTCTGGGCCTTCTACTCACCTACTGAGCTGTATTCCCAGTCCAAGAAAGTCTATTTGTCTCCCTCCTCTCTGTCTCTGTTTCTCTCTCCCTTCCTCCCTCCCTCCCTCCCCCCCCCTTTAGTTTTTTTGAGGCAAGGTCTTGCTTTGTAGTTCAGGCTGGCCCTGAGCTCACTGTGTAGCCCAGGCAAGCCTGGAACTCAGCAATCCTCCTGCCTCTGCCTCCTGAGTGTTCGGATTACAGGCTTGAGCCTCCATGCCCAGCATTGTGGTATGTGGTTATTGGAGACTGAACTCGGGACCTTGCGTTTGTATGCCAGATGCCAGAACTACTGAGCTAAATCCCCGGCCAGCATCACATATTCTTCTTGTCCCTATTTTGGAAAGTGTGAAATAGAAGGCTTAATTACTTCCCCAATGGTAGCTTATAGTGAATTAAATTAGACCCTGGCTTTATTTTCTATTCTTGAGGCTATATTACTATTTATTTGACATTTCTTTTCTTGGATATCCTTCCCTCCTTATATGTAAATAGCAAAGATTCTAGGAGTCTGGAAGAGTTATTTAGGACTGGCTATTTACAGTACAGGGGCTCCGAGCATGTGTGTTAGTTTCTTACTGTCCACTAGGTGGTATCAGGAAGGGCCAAAATGTTTGCAAGTTAGTCTGACCTAGATTCCAGTTTGTTTTCAAAGTAGTAGATAGGTTCACTCTGCTAGATTTTCTTTTCTCTCCAGGGCCCCAAGAATTTCAGAAGAAGGTCCCTAGATCTCCCTCTCTCCCCAAATACAGTTTAAATGAACAAATAGGGGAGGACAGAGTCCAAGAGGATCCTTTTTTTTTTTTTTTTTTTTTAGACAAGGTCTCACTATGTAATTCAGGCTGTCCCTGAACTTAGCCCAGGCTGGCCTCGAATTTGAGGTAATCCTCTTGCCTCAGCCTCCTAAGTGCTGGGATCACAGGCGTGCATCACCACATCCAGCCAGTGAAAACCCTGAGTGCCTGGTATAGCTCAGTTATAGAGTGGTAGTGGTAGCTTCCCAGATAGGCTGAGGTCCTGGGTTTGATTTCCAATACTGGAAAAAAGGGAGGGAATACTTTACTGAGGGGTCAGAGTTGCTAATTCTTAAGGCTCAAGAAACCTTTCGATTGTCCTGTGGAGATTAAAGATGATCTAAAGTAGAAGGGGTGGAAGTTATTCTCCAAAATGAGTATCTGGCTTTGTGTGGGGAATGGAGTTGGTTGAGAGGAGAGACAGGCGAAGTAAAAGGGTTTCTTCTTTGGTTCTGTAGTGAATGTGTTCCCTAAAGTTCATGCCATGGAAATTTAATACTCAATTTAACAGTGTTGCTGAGTGGTGGTACATGCCTGTCATCCCAGCACTCAGGAGGCCGAGGCAGGAGGATCACTGTGAGTTCAAGGCCAGCCTGTACTACGTAGTGAGACTCTGTCTCAAAGTCACTAAATTGCCCAAACTAGGGTAGAATTTATTTTTTTTTTATGTTTTGAGACAGGGTGTTGCTTTTTTTTTTTTTTTTTTTTTTTTGAAGCAGGGTCTTACTTTGTAGTTCAGGTTGACCCTGAGCTCACTATGTAGCCCAGGCAAGCCTCGAACTCAGCAATCCTCCTGCCTCAGCCTCCCTAGTGCTGGGATTACACGTATGAGTCACCACACCCAGCACTGTGGTGTGTGGTACTGATTGCTGGTGGGCATGAGTCACTATGCCCAGTATGGTTACCAGGATCAAACCAGGGACCATCCTTGTGCTTGCTAGGCAGGTACCAGAACCACTGAGGTAAATGTCCAGCCCCTGGGGTATAATTTATAATCCTCCTACTTCAGTCTTACAGAATGCAGTGATTTCAGCTGTGAGGAACCATGCTTGGCCATTCTTTCATATATTTATTGGCCATTTGTTTTGTTTTTTGAGACAGGATCTCACTCTGGTTCAGGCTGGCCTTGAACTCACTGTGTATCCCAGGCTGGTTCAAACTGGTGATGATCCTTCTGCCTCAGCGCTCAAGGGCTCACACTGGCTGTACTTCTTTTGAGAAGTATCTGTTCAATTCCTTTGTCCATTTATTGATTGGTCTATTTGTCTTTTGTGCTTAGTGTTTTGAGTTCTTTATATGGTTTAGATAGTAACCATCTGTTGAAACAGTAGCTGGCAAAGATTTTTTCCCACTCTGTTTACTGTCTTTTTATTCTGTTGGTTGTTTTTCTTACTGTACAGAAACTTTTTGATTTGACATGGTCCTATTTGTTGACTCTTGCCTTTATTTCCTGTGGTGTATAGTCCTATTCAGGAAGCCTTTGCCTGTGCCTATGGCCTCATGTGTTTCCCCTGTGTTTTCCTCCAGGAGTTTCAAAGTTTCAGGTTTTGTGCCTGATCTTTGATTCACATTGAATTTATTTTAGTACAGAGTGAGAGATAAGGATCTAGTTTCAATTTTCTACAAGTAGAAACCCAGTTTTCCCAGCACTATTTGTTAGTCTTTTTCTTCAACATGTATTTTTGGCTCCTTTGTCCAGAATCAAATGTTTGTTGTTGTGTGTTTGTTTCTTTACCCCGTTTTTTTTTTTTTTTTTTTTTTTTGAGACAGGGTCTCACTTTGTAGTTCAGGCTGGCCCTCAGCTCACTATGTAGCCCAGGCAAGACTCGAACTCAGCAATCCTCCTGTCTCTGCCTCCCAAGTGCTGGGATTACAGGCGTGAGCCACCACGCTCGCACTGTGGTATGTGGTATTGATTGCTGGTGGGCCTAAGTCACCACGCCTAGCATTGTATGTAGTTACAGGGCCTTGCGCTTGCGAGGCAGGTGCTGGAACCACTGAGCTAAATCTCCAGCCCCTTTACCCCATATTTTTGTGTTAGTGCCATGCTCTTTTTGTTACTATGGTTTGTAGTATAGTTTGAAATCAGGTATTGTCAATACCTACAAATACCTGCAGGCTTATGTGCCCCCAACCTAGCTTGCTCTTTTTGCTCAGGATTGCTTTGGCTATTCTAGGTCTTTTGTCGTTTGTTTT
This sequence comes from Thryonomys swinderianus, assembly GCA_004025085.1. Lineage (NCBI taxonomy): Eukaryota > Metazoa > Chordata > Mammalia > Rodentia > Thryonomyidae > Thryonomys > Thryonomys swinderianus. The sequence goes on from PVIC010026897.1 coordinate 7,857, forward strand.
TTTGAGACAGGGTCTCGCTTTGTAGTTCAGGCTGGCCCTGAGCTCACTTTGTAGCCCAGGTGAGCCTCAAACTCACAGAAATCCTTCTGCTTCTGCCTCCTGAGTGTTGGAATTACAGGCATGAGCCACCACGCCTGGCATTGTGGTGTGTGGTACTGATTGCTAGTGGGGGTGAGTCACCACACCTGGCATTGTGGTATTTTGTTGTCAGGGATCAAACTCAGGACCTTGCGCTTGCAAGGCAGGCACTAGAACCACTGAGCTAAATCTCCAGCCCTATTCTACATCTTTTGTGTTTCCATATATGTCCATTTTATATATATATATATATATTTTTTTTTTTTTTGAGATCTAGTTCTGTAAAGAATGTCATTGAAGGGTTCCAGTGTCTGCCTGGCAAGTGCAAGGTCCTGAGTTCAATCCCCAGTAACCAAATACAATACCAGGCGTGGTGGCTCACACCTGTAATCCCAGCACTCGGGAGGCAGAGGCAGGAGAACTGCTGAGTTTGAGGCTTGCCTGGGCTACATAGTGAGCTCAGCACCAGCCTGAACTACAAAGCGAGACCCTGTCTCAAAAAAAAAAAAAAATTCATTTATCAGCTCTGCAAGTCTTTTGGTGGAGTCTTTAGAGTCTCCTGAATACAGGATCAGCTGGATTTGGCACATGCCTGGAGTCCCAAGTGCTGAATCCTAGCCTACAGTTGCAGACTGAAGCAACAGGACTGATTCCAGTTTAAGGCCAGCCTTGACTACATGGCAAGACCCTGTTGCTTTATCAATCAATCAATAAAGGATCATACCATTTGTGAAGATAGTTTGACTTCTAGTTCTTTCGGATTTGTATCACTTTTACTATATTTCCCCCACTTGCCTATGCTGTAGTTAACATTTCAAGTAAATTGAATAGGAGTAGTGGGGGTTAGAATACTGATTTTTTCTGTTCCTACTGTTTATTTTATTGTTTTATTTGAGACAGGGTCACCTTGTGTAGTCCAAGCTGGATTTGAACCCATTCTGTAGCTCCAGCTGGCCTCAAACTCATAACAATCCTCCTGCCTCAACCTCCCAAGAACTGGGGTCAGAGGTATGAGCCACCACACCCTGCTAGTCCTATTTTAAATTTAAGTAATCATTCATTTCATAATTCCCTAGCAGTTGTTCTCTATCTGGTCATTAATTCTTATTTACTTTTACAGAGACTCCCTTCTCACACTCACACATATGTACACATAAGACCATTAGGAAAGCCTGTGGGGCCATTGCTTTATGTAGCTCCTTTCCTCCAGTTCGCTCACTCATAAAGCCCTGTGCCTTGGCCTCCTAGATCTGATCTTTGTCCTCTCAAACAGCAAGCCACTGCTTTCTGCTTGTGTTTCCTATTCTTTTTTTTTTCTTTTTCTTTTGAGACAGGGTCTCGCTTTGTAGTTCAGGCTGGTTGTGAGCTCACTGTGTAGCCCAGGCAAACCTTCAACTAACTGCAGTCCTCCTGCCTCTGCCTCCCGAGTGCTGGGATTACAGGCGTGAGCCACGCCCTGCACTGTGGTATGTGGTATTGATTGCTGGTGGGCATGAGTCACCACACCCAGTATTGTATGTGGTTACTGGGATGAGCTCAGGACTTTGAGTTTGCTAGGCCGGCTCTGGAACCACTGAGCTAAATCTCCGGCCTTTGTTTCCTATTCTTGTGCTATAGTCTGGACAGTATCTTTGGGAAGTTAGCTGGACTAATTGAAGGGCTCATGTTAGTTTTCTTTTCACAGAGGTCACACATTCTGTGCTCCCTTTTGCCCAATTTCTGAAAACTCTGTGATATGAGTTGTATACTTTTAAAACTTAACATTTATCTCTACCCTTCAGTTTTTTTAAATGGTGGGAGGGCTCATCAGATACTATTTATTCTTTCATACATACAAGAGAAGGTCTAGGCAGAAGGGCTTTGGTTTAAACAAAACCACACCTGAGATGAATGCTATGTGTATCTACATTAATTGCTTGATGAGTATATAGTTTATACTAGTGTCATTCAGATTTGCAAATCTTGGGTTAAATAATTCATTCAAGTATTGTTAGCCTTAGAAATCAGTGACCCCAGGACCCACCCATGTGCTGGGCATGGTGGCACATGCCTGTAATCTCAGCACTGGAGAGGCTGAGGCAAGAGGATTACTGCAAATTCAAGGCTAGTCTGGGCTACAAAGCGAGACCCTGTATCAAAAAAAAATTTTTTTTTTTTTGCTTTTTGAGACAGGGTCTCACTTTGTAGTTCAGGCTGGCCCTGAGCTCACTATAGTGCCCAGGCAAGCCGCCGCGAACTCAGCAGTCCTCCTGTCTCTGCCTCCTGAGTGCTGGGATTACAGACCTCATGAGCCACCACATCTGGCATTGTATGTGGTGTTGATTGTTGGTGGGCATGTCTCCACGTCCAGCATTATATGTGGTTACCAGGGATTGAACTCAGGACCTTGCGCTTGAGAGGCAGGCGCTGGAACCACTGAGCTAACCCTCCGGCCCCTGTATCAAAAATTTTAAAAAGGGGCCGAGGGTTAGCTCAGAGGTTCCGGCGCCTGCCTCGCAAGCGCAAGGTCCTGAGTTCGATCCCCGGAAACCACATACAATGCTGGGTGTGGAGACTCACGCCCACCAGCCATCAATACCATATACCACAGTGCTGGGTGTGGTGGCTCACGCCTGTAATCCCAGCACTCGGGAGGCAGACAGGCGGATTGCTGAGTTCCAGGCTTGCCTGGGCTACATAGTGAGCTCAGGGCCAGCCTGAACTACAAAGCGAGACCCTGTCTAAAAAAAAAAAAAAAAAAAATTAAAAAGGTGCCAGGCGTGGTGGTGTATGCCTGTAATTTCAGCACTCAAGAGGCAGAGGCAGGAGGTTTGCTGAGTATGAGGTTTGCCTGGGCTACATAGTGAGCTCAGGGCCAGCCTGAACTACATACAACACGAGACCCTGTCTCAAATAAATAAATGAACAAACAAATAAACCAAAACAATCCCCCCAAAAGTATAAACAACCCAATTAAAATTTAAAATTAAAAAAAATTTTTTTTCCTTTGGAGCAGGGTCTCGCTTTGTAGTTCAGGCTGGCTCTGAGCTCACTGTGTAGTTCAGGCAAGCCTTGAACTCAGCAATACTGTCTCTGCCTCATGAGTGCTGGGATTACAGGTGTGAGCCACCACGCCCGGCTAAAATTTAAATTTTTTAAATTTAGAACTACAAGAGATTATTTTAAAATATTTGGTTTATCCTTTAGAGCTCAGGTGATAATAGTACACAGTGTTTTAGGATCTTTGAGCTGAAATTAGTCTCTTCCTTATCCACATTTATGTAGTTTTCTTTGTTGAAGTTGTTTCTGAGCTTGGCCTGGCTCCACTGCTGAGCATGTGCGAGACTTCCTGCCCAGGTTTGCTTAAATCCAGGATATCCCTATTTCAGTTGATGTGATTCAGTCTCTGTGACTAAGGCCAGCACACAGGTGGGTCCGGGGTCACTTATTTCTAAGGGTAACAATACTTGAATGAATTATTTAACCCAAGATTTACAAATCTGAGAGAATGACACTAGTATAAACTATATCCTTACTCATCAAGCAATTAATGTAGATACACATAGCATTCATCTCAGGTGTGGTTTCGTTTAAACCAAATCCCTCTGCCTAGATCTTCTCTCCCTGGGCAGCAAGTTAGTTTTAATTGAATTGTGAACACTATCATATCTTGTAAAGTGTTAGAGAGAGTAATGTATCTGCGGTAACACTCTAAAACACTCAAACACACACACACAGCAGCAAATTCAATGAATTATTCCTACAGGGTGGTGCTCTACACAGGAGTAGAAGTAAGACAGGGTTTTGCTTTGTAGTTCAGGCTGGCCCTCAGCTCACTATGTAGGCCAGGCAAGCCTCAAACTCAGCAATCCTCCTGTCTCTGCCTCCTGAGTGCTGGTATTACAGGCATGAGCCACCATGCCCGGCACTGTGGTATGTGGTACTGATTGCAGAAATAAGACTAATCTTAATTATGTTGAAGTCCTTGAGTTCTGCTGCTTAGTACATGATATAATACAACATAGATATTTGTTGAATGCATTTAGTCTCTAGGCTTCAAATCTCAGTTACTAGGGGAAAAATACTTAGTTTCTCCGTGTATTACTTTTCTCCACTATAAAAATGCAAATGGATGGGTAAAAATGAGAATTAACTCTTGACATATACCAGTACAAATTCCCCAATGTTGAGTGTGATTGTAAGGTGTATATAAAATGCACCAATAAAGAAATCAATAAAAAAAAAGAAAATGGGCCAGGGATGTAGGTCAGTGGCACTGTACCTGGCTTGCGAGTACACAATCCCAAGTTTAATCACTGCTACAAATAAAAAGATGATAAAACCTAACAACATTGTTGTGAGAATTACATGAGATCATAAATATGGAGGCACTAGTTTATAAACTCTAAACTGTCCTATGGTAAGTTAAATTGTGATAATGAAGATTTGAAATAAGAGCTGATGGGCCCGAGATTTAGCTCAGTGGTTCCAGCACCTGCCTCGCAAGCGCAAGGCCCTGAGTTCAATCCCGGTAACCACATACAATGCTGGGCGTGGTGACTCACACCCACCAGCCATCAATACCACATACCACAGTGCTGGGCGTGGTGGCTCATGCCTGTAATCCCAGCACTCGGGGAGGCAGAGGCAGGAGGATTGCTGAGTTCTAGGCTTACCTTAGGCTACATAGTGAGTTGAGGGCCAGCCTGTACTACAAAGTGAGACCCTGTCTCAAAAAAAAAAATAAAAAGAAATAAGAGCTGATGCTTAATTCGTGTACTAGCTTGAAGAAACAATACTCAGGTGTATATATATTTACGAGAGACCTCAACAAGCTGGTGTTTGTTATCTTGGTATCTTTTCCATAACAAGAGTTCTGTAAGTATTATTATTGCTACAGGGAAAGAATGATCTCTGATTTTGTAGATGTGGAAAGAAGATCTAACTCTGAATGTCTGGGATAGAAGATACTTTTTCCTCATCCTTGATGACCTAAAATATCCATTTCATTGCAAAGAATGGAATCAAATTAAGGGTTAAACACAGGAAGATGTCACTTCTAATTTTGCCAAGTGCTAAGAAAACATTACAGACTAGCAAAAACGTATGTTCAGTTTTTCAAAAATAAGTTTTGATATTTTGATATCAAAAACAGGATATTTGTACAAAGATGACTGGTTCAAGTTATAATGGGTGACAAACTATGAGATTTTTCAAAAAAAAAACTGTAGTATATAACCTGTGTCTGATTTTTTTCACTTAGCATTATGGTTTCAAGATGTATTCAACCAAATGGCTGTATATTTTTAGAATGACAATTTTTATTCAAAAATATATTTCTGAGTGAGTGAATAAAGCAAAGATATATGTTAAGGATTCTTTAAAAAAAGATGCCTAAAATTTGCTCACTTCTTTTTGTTGTTGTTCATTTTTTGAGACAGGATCTTGCTATGCAGTTCGGGCTGGGTTTAAACTAACTATGTAGCCCAGGATGGCCTTGAACTCTTGGTGATCCTGGCCTCAGCCTCCATTGTGCTGGGATTACTGATATTTGCCACCACACGTGGCATAAAAATTGATCACTTTTTCTGTGAAAGCTAAATATAGTTCTACCCTGCAACCCAACAGTTCTATTGTTAGAGATATTCTGAAGAAAAATGAATACATATAGTCCCCAAAGGACACATGCATTCATAGCAGCACTGTCCATAATAGCCCTAAAGAAAAAAAGTACCTAAATGTCCACCAAAAATACAAATGTATGAATAAATCATACCATATTTATATGATGGGCTACTAAAAATAATCAATTATTGGATGATATAACAAAATAAAGTTCACAAATATCTTGAGGACCAGGGGTGTAGCTCAATGGCATTGTGCCTACTTGGCAAGTGCAAGGTCCTGTGTTTGGTCCTTGGTTCCAAGAAAGAAAGAGAGAAAGAAAGGAGGAAGGAAGGAATGAAGGAAGGAAGGAAGGGGAAAGAAAGGAAGGAAGGAAAGAAAGAAGGAAGGAAGGAAGGAAGGGGGAAAAAGAAGAATCTCCAACAGGGGCTGGAGATTTAGATCAGTGGTTCCCGTGCCTGCCTTGCAAGCGCAAAGTCCTGAGTTCGATCCCGGTAACCACATACAATGCTGGGCGTGGTGACTCACACCCACCAGCAATCAATACCACATACCACAGTGCCGGTGGCTCATGCCTGTAATCCCAGCACTCGGGAGGCAGAGGCCGGAGGATTGCAGAGTTCAAGGCTTGCCTGGGCTACATAGTGAGCTCAGGGCCAGCCTGAACTACAAAGCAAGACCCTGTCTCAAAAAAAAAAAAAGTCAGTACCTATCAGTTAAAACCATTAATGTAAATGGTCTCACTTAGCATTATGGTTTCAATCAAAAGATACAGACTGGAAGAATGGATCAAGAGGCAGATTCCACACTGTGCTGCATACAAGAAACTTGTTTGATTCAAAAAGAAATTCATAGACTGTTATGGTTTGTGATTAAGTGTCCCCCCAAAGCCTCATGCAGATGAGGTGGGACTTTCTTTTCCAGAGGTGGCTGAATGTGGGATGTGATGCTGGGATTAAGGACATGTGGACTAAACCACTACATATGAATGGCTGGTTTGGTACCTCTTTAATCCCAGTAGGACGGGATGAGAGGAACAGAAAGACATTGTTGAGGTCCTGTATTACTTTGGCTACTGTGTGAGTGACATGAACTGTTCTCTTCGTGCTTCTCTGCCGTGTGCCACTCTCCCTTGGAGCCAGTTGATTGTGCACTGAAGTCTCGACAAACTAAGCCAAATAAACCTTTTCCCCATTTTAACTTTGAGCATCGGGTGTTTTGTCTCAGCAACAAAAGTGACTAAGACACAGACTGAAAAATCTATGTGACAGGAAACCAGAAAAACGCAGGGTAGCTATTCTATTTGCAGACACAGTGGATTTTAAACTAAGACTGATTGAGACAGAAAGGTCACTGCAACCTTGTAAAGGGAGCAAGCCAAGAGGAATAATCATAATCATATATATATATATGCATCAAATATCATTGCACCTAACTATATCAAATATCAGTGGACACAAAAAATCATATAAGCCCTAATATAGTTGTAGTGGGGGACTGAATACCCCACTGTCACAAATAGACAAAAAGTCCACAAAGAAATATCAGAACTGAGCCAAACTTCTGAAGAGAAGGACTTAATGTGTCTACAGAGTGTTCCACCCACAAGAACAGAATACAAATTCTTCTCAGCTGCACATGGGACACTCTCCAAAACAGATTACATATTCGCTCAAAGAACATCCTTCAGTAAATGCAAAGGAATTTAAATTATTCCATGCATATTATCAGACCACATTGTAATGAAATGCAAAATGAATGGCAAAAGAAACTACAACTAAATAATACATTGAAATTAAATAATACTTGGGCCGGAGGGTTAGCTCAGTGGTTCCGGCACCTGCCTCGCAAGCGCAAGGACCTGAGTTCGATCCCCGGTTACCACATATAATGCTGGGCGTGGAGACACGCCCACCAATAATCAACACCGCATACCACAATGCTGGACGTGGTGGCTCATGCCTGTAATCCCAGCACTCGGGAGGCAGAGACAGGAGGATTGCTGAGTTCGTGGCAGCTTACCTGGGCACCATAGTGAGCTCAGGGACAGCCTGAAAAGAAATTAAATAATACTTTTTTGTTGTTGTTGTTGTTGTTTTCCTTTTTGAGACAGGGTCTCGCTTTGTAGTTCAGGCTGGCTCTGAGCTCACTATGTAGTCCAGGCAAGCCTCGAACTCAGCAATCCTCCTGCCTCTGCCTCCCGAGTGCTGGGATTACAGGCATGAGCCACCACGCCTGGCTCTTGTTGTTGTTTTGAGACAGGGTCTCACTTTGTAGTTCAAGCTGGCCCTGAGCTCACTATGTAGCCCAGGCAAGCCTTGAACTCAGCAATCCTCCTGTCTTTGCCTATTGAGTGCTGGGATTACAGGTTTGAGCCACCAAGCCCCACACTGTGGTATGTGGTATTGATTGTCGGTGGGCGTGAGCCACCAAACCCATATTGTTGTATGTGGTTACTGGGATCGAACCAGGGGCCTTGTACTTGCTAGGCAGGCGCTGGAACCTCTGAGCTAAATCTCCGGCCCAAATAATACCTTCTTAAACAACTAATGGGTCATAGATGAAGTTAAAGAAGAAATTAGGAGAAAAAGAAAAAAAAGAAGAAGAAATTAGCCAATTTCTACAATTAGATGATAATGCCAGTACAACATACCTGAACTTTTGGGACACAATGAAAGCAGTCCTATGAGGAAAATTTATAGCAGTGAATTCCCATATCAGAAAAACAGAACAGGCTCAAATAACCTAAAATTGAACTCAAGCTTTCAGGAAAGGAAGAGCAAGTCAATCCCAAAATTTGTATATAAGAGAAAATTATAAAGATCAGAGCAGAAATTAATGCAATGGAGACTAAGAAAATAATACAATCAATTAAGAAAAATTTGCTCTTAAATGAGAATCAAGATGTGTCATGTACAGGTACAATATTAGTGTACTAGTACACTATCTCAATGTTGAATGGGGTCATAATGTATGTAAATTGTATCAAAAATCAATTTAAAAAAAGAAAATTCGGTTCTTTAAAAGACTGAATAAAATTGACAAGTTCTTAGCCAAACTTAGTCAAAAAAAAAAAAGAAAGAAAGAAAGAAAAAAAGAAAAAAAATGTGGTGCCTCATGCCTGTAATCTCAGCACTCAGTAGGCAGAGGCTGGAGGATTGCTGAGTTTGAGACTTGCTTGGGCTACATAGTGAGCTCAGGGCCAGGCTGAACTGCAAAGCGAGACATTGTCTCAAACAAACAAACCCAAGAAATGTAACGTGTTATATTAATAGAGACAAAAAACACACAATCATCTGAATAGATGCAGAAAAAGCATTTGACAAAGTCCAACAGCCATTCACGCTGAAAACCCTATCAAAAATTAAAATATAGGGCCAGAGGGTTAGCTCAGTGGTTCCTGTGCCTGCCTCGCAAGCGCAAGGTCCTGAGTTCGATCCCTGGTAACCACATACAATGCTGGGCGTGGAGACTCATGCCCACAAGCAATCAATACCACATACCACAGTGCCGGGTGTGGTGGCTCATGCCTGTAATCCCAGCACTTGGGAGGCAGAGACAGGAGGATTGCTGAGTTCAAGGCTTGCCTGGGCTACATAGTGAGCTCAGAGCCAGCCTGAACTACAAAAAGCGAGACTCTGTCTCAAAAAAAAAAATTAAAATATATGGTCTTTATCTCAATCTGATAAAAACCACCTATGACAGACTGACAGCCAATATCAAATTGACAAAACCTGAAATTCTTCATTCTAAAATTAGAAAAACGACAGTCTACTGTCACTATTCTTATCCAATATAGTTCTGGAAATATTAGCCAAAACAATTAGTCAAGAGAAAGAAATAAAGAGAATAAAGATAGGGGCTGGAGGGTTAGCTCAGTGGTTCCGGCGCCTACCGCACAAGCGCAAGGTCCTGAGTTTGATCCTCGGTAACCACATATAATGCTGGGCGTGGAGACTCCCTCCCACCAGCCATCAATACTACATACCACAGTGCCGGGTGTAGTGGCTCACGCCTGTAATCCCAGCACTCGGGAGGCAGAGGCAGGAGGATTGCTGAGTTCAAGGCTTGCCTGGGCTATATAGTGAGCTCAGAGCCAGCCTGAACTACAAAGTGAGACCCTGTCTCAAAAAAAAAAAAAAAATTCAATAGCCTTCCTGTATATGAATAACAAACTTGCTGGGAGAGAAATTAGGGGAATAAAACCTTTCACAGTAGCACCCCCCAAAAATGAAATGCCTAGAATCAATCGAATGAATGAAGTACATGACTTTTAGACTGACAACTACAGTACTCTGAAAAAGAAGATCAAAGAGGATATCAGAAAATGGAAAGATATCCCTTTTCCTTGGGTAGGAAGAACCAATTAGTGACAATGGCCATACTGCCAAAATTGTTATACAGATTTAATACAATCTAGGTCAAGATACCAATAACATACCTCATAAAACTAGATAAAAGAATCCTAAAGTACATTTGGGACCAGAAGAGACTTAGAATACCAAAACCGATTGCGGGCAACAAAGGCAAGGTAGAAGGCATCACAATCTCCTACTTGAAATTACACTACAAATTTACTGCAATAAGAACAGCACAGTACTAGCAAAAACCAGATCCAAGGATTGTTGGAACAGATTAGAAGATGCAGAAACTACTCCAGACATATTCAGGCACCTGATCTTTTTTTTTTTTTTTTAGTTTTTTGAGACAGGGTCTCACTTTGCAGTTCAGGCTGGCCCTGAGCTCACTATGTAGCCCAGGCAAGCCTCGAACTCAGCAATCCTCCTGCCTCTGCCTCCAAGTGCTGAGATTGCAGGCATAAGCTGCCATGCCAGGCCTTGTGGTATGTGGTACTGATTGCTGGTCATCCTGCGTTACCAAGCCCAGCATTGTATGTAGTCACTGGGATCAAACCAGGGACTTTGTGCTTTGTGAGGCAAACGTTGGAACCACTGCACTAAATCCCCGGCCCAACCACCTGATCTTTGACAAAGGAGCCAAATGCCTTCCCTGGAAGACAGATACCCTCTTTAATAAATCATGCTGGAAAAACTGGTTTTCTTCTGCTGAAGATTAAAAGTAGACCTACATTTTTTTTTATTTTTGGAGACAGGATTGTAGCTCAGGTTGGCCCTGAGCTCACTATGCAGCTCGGGCAAACCTCCAACTCAGCAATCCTCCTGTCTCTGCCTCCCGAGTGCTGGGATGACAGGCGTGAGCCACCACGCCCGGCATTGTGGTATGCGGTGTTGATTGTTGGTGGGCGTGAGTCCCCACGCCCAGCGTTATATGTGGTTACCGGGGATCGAACTCAGGACCTTGCGCTTGCGAGGCAGGCGCCAGAACCACTGAGCTAACCCTCCGGCCCTTCTTTCTTTCTTTCTTTCTTTCTCTCTCTCTCTCTCTCTCTCTCTCTCTCTCTTTCTTTCTTTCTTTCTTTCTTTCTTTCTTTCTTTCTTTCTTTCTTTCTTTCTTTCTTTCTTTCTTTCTTTCTTTCTTTCTTTCTTTTCTTTCTTTCCTTCTGTTTCTTTCTTCCTCTCATAGCACTAGAGATTGAACCTAGAGGTTTAGGGATGTTAGACAAGTGCTATACCACTGAGCTACATCTTCTGTCTTTATTATCTTTTATTTTTTGAGACAAGATCTCACTGACGTGGCCAGACTAGCCTCAAAATTGTGATCCTCACCTGGCTTTCTCTGGTGTACCCATCTGACTGGAATCTTCCCTGAAGGAGAAGAAATTAACTTGGTGACTCTTGCAAAGTTCTGTCATATGCCTTAATTTTAAAGATTAAGATTAAATTTCAGGGCTGAGGGTAAGGCTTTGTGGTAGAGTACTTGTCTAGCATGTAGAAGGGTGTGGGTTCTATGCCCAGTATTGCCAAAGCAAACAAACAAAAAACCTGTAAAAACTTCAAAGGAATTATTATAACACTGGCTATTATGAATGAAAAATCACTGGTTGCAAGGGATAGAAACCAATTTGAGCTAATTTAAGTCAGTGAGAGAGAGAAACAGATATTGAGAACAGGAAAAATTATGAAATTAGAAGAATTTGTATTAGTTCACTTTAACTACAAATGTATTGCCTCAAAAATCTTGTAAATGTACTGTCTTACAGTTGTGGAAGTCCGAAATCCGAAATTAATCCCATTAGGTGATTAAGCAGGGTGTCACCAGGGCTATGCTCTTTCTAGAGGCTCTAGAGAAGAATCTGTTTCCTTATCTTTTCCAGTTTCTTGAGGCTGTGCCCATGTTTCTTGGTTCATCATTCTGACCTCTGCTTCTGTCCTCACATTTCTTCTTTGTTTCTTTTTTTTCTTTTTTTTTTTTTTTTGCTTTTTGGAGACAGGGTCTCGCTTTGTAGTTCAGGCTGGCCCTGAGCTCACTATGGTGCCCAGGCAAGCCGCCGCGAACTCAGCAATCCTCCTGTCTCTGCCTCCCGAGTGCTGGGATTACAGGCGTGAGCCACCACGCCCAGCATTACATGTGGTAACCGGGGATCAAACTCAGGTCCTTGCGCTTGCGAGGCAGGCGCCGAAACCACTGAGCTAACCCTCCGGCCCTCTCTTTGTTTCTTTTTTTTTTTTTTTTCTCTTTGTTTCTTCCACTTCCCTTTCTTTAAGATCTTTATGAGCACTTTGGGCTCACTAGGACAATGTAGGATGGTCTCTGTTAGGATTTGTATCTAGATGTTCCCCCCAAAGCTCATGTAATCATAAATGGAGTTTCCTTCCACCATGCCATCCTGGCTTGGAGCCAGCCATTTATAGATTGAAATCTCTATAAACTGAGCTAAGTAAAACTTTCCTCCTTTAATGTTGAGTGCTGGGTATTTTGTCTCAGCAGTGAGGTAAGGTAATGAAGACAGCCTCATTCCACCATTTTTAATCATATGTACAAAGCCCTTTTTATCACATAAGGGAATGTACTCACAGATTTTGGCCTCAGGACTTGGACATGTTTTGTGGGGAGGATTTTTCAGCCTATTATAGTGCTCCAAAGAGGATGTGATGGGAATCTGGCTGTGACTTTGGTTGCTCCACCGATTCCTAGGGGGCTGACCTTCCCTGACAGAAGAGGATCTTTTCCTTTGATAAGGACATTTGAGGAGCTGCACTCTCTGGCTAAAACCGCCAGACAGGTTCTCGAGGTCTATGGTGTCACAAAGAACCAAGAGCAAGGATTCTTCTGGGCCTCCAGAACCGGTACATTGAAGTTGCCATGTCTGTTCTCATCTCTCATTTTGTCTTGTTTGAAGTCCTCTGTTTTGGGAATTTTTTTGCTTCTCCACCCATGAGGGAGAAAATGGCCACAATTTACTGCTTGAGCATCATATATTTCAGATGCAGTTATGTAAGTCTAACATATTTCTGCCTTAGACCCAATTCCAAGTTTCTTGAGGTTGGGAGAAATAAATCTGCTCTGCTTAAGTATTTATCTCTAATTCATTTGGTATAGGAAGGCAGAATTTTTTGTTTTGTTTTGCTTTTTTGTGGTACCAGAGATTGAACTCGGGCCTTTGTGTGCTCAAGGTTGGCACAGTATCACTTGAACTAAATCCCCAGCCCCAGAATTTTATATAGTATGAACATGGCTGTTGTGCCGGGCGTGGTGGCTCACGCCTGTAATCCCAGCACTCGGGAGGCAGAGACAGGAGGATTGCTGAGTTCGAGGCTTGCCTTAGGCTACATAGTGAGCTCAGGGCCAGCCTGAACTACAAAGTGAGACCCTGTCTCAAAAAAACAAAAACAAAAACAAAAAAAAACATGGCTGCTGGAAGCCATTCACTATCCCTTTGGAAGGGAGACAGAGAAGGGATAATCATTATGAGATGTTATTATGCATACATCTCTGCCCTTGAAGCATATATTGTCATATATTTGGAGTGTTTTGGTAAAAAAGTTTAATATGGGGTCAGAGATTTAGCTCAGTGGTTCCAGTGCCTGCCTAGCAAGCACAAGGTCCCTGGTTCCATCCTCGGTAACCACATACAACAATACCGGGCATGGTGACTCATGCCCACCAGCAGTCAGTACCACCTACCACAGTGCCAGGTGTGGTGGTTCACACCTGTCATCCCAGCACTCAGGAGGCAGAGGCAGGAGGGTTGCTGAGTTTGAGTCTTGCCTGGGCTACATAGTGAGCTCAGGGCCAGCCTGAACTACAAAGCGAGACCCTGTCTCAAAAAAAAAAAGAGGGCCGGAGGGTTAGCTCAGTGGTTCCGGCGCCTGCCCCGCAAGCGCAAGGTCCTGAGTTCAATCCCCGGTTACCACATATAATGCTGGGCGTGGAGACACACCCACCAACAATCAACACTGCATACCACAATGCCAGACGTGGCGGCTCATGCCTGTCATCCCAGCACTCGGGAGGCAGAGACAAGAGGATTGCTGAGTTTGCGGTGGCTTGCCTGGGCACCACAGTGAGCTCAGGGCCAGCCTGAACTACAAAGCGAGACCCTGTCTCCAAAAAGCAAAAAAAAAAAAAAAAAAAAAAGTTTAATCTATTTCTGAGGCAGAAGGAAATAAAAAGGCTGAGGCAGGAGGATGATAATTTTGAAGTCAGCCTGGGCAATTTAGTGAATTAGCAGGACTCTGTCCTGAAATAAAACAATAAAAAGTCCTGGGGATATAGCTCGGCCCTCCCTGGATTCAACCCCTAGTACTGAGGAACAGAATTCTGAGAATACAGTCTTCCTTACGATCAGGAGTCCTCTTCCTAAGTTATCTTTTCTTACACCCGACTTTAAAACCTTCTTTTCACAGAGTGTGTGTATGTGTGTTCTTTATTCAAAAGTTGCACATTGCTCATATTCAAACTGAAATTGTACCTTTATAGCCCTTTAAAATCCTTTAGGTCTCTCTTCCTCATTATATTCAGTATATACTTCTTCAGAGCAAAATTCCTTTTCCCACTGGCAAATTAATGAATTTAATTAAAAATCACCCAAAAGCACGCTACCAAAGGCTCACTTCCTTCTTAAGTAAAGAGCAAAAGGGGGCCGAAATGGGTCCCTCCCTTTATTTATCCCTATCAAAGACATCCCACCCCCAGCAGCCTCACCTCCCAACAGCTCTCTCTGCAGGCCTTGGGCCAGGGGAGACAAAACAAGGTCTTTCCCAGTCTCCTCCCTCTAGTTACTACCCTTCTCAAAAGGGGAAGTCGATGCCGGCCCTTGTCCTGTCAACTCCCTATCAAGGCCTTTGTCAACAGAAAAGGAAGCCAAACACAGAATTTTCCAGACCCTAGAAACTTCACAAACATCAGGACAGATCTGTTTCCTGAGGTCACAGTGTATGCATGGAGGCCAAAGTACTTTCCCACGTCTCACCCTGCTTGGTAAAAGTAATATAAATCACTCGGGAGGCAGAGACAGGAGGATTGCTGAGTTCGCGGCGGCTTGCCTGGGCACCATAGTGAGCTCAGGGCCAGCCTGAACTACAAAGCGAGACCCTGTCTCAAAAAGCAAAAAAAAAAAAAAAAGGTAATATAAATCAGTGTTTTTTTATTTAATAGCTGCCATTTCCTAAATGGGCAAACCCTGTTGTTCTGTCATTATTTTCCCTTATCCCAGTAGCCAAGAATAGCCAAGAAAACATGGAAACTCCTCTCTCCTTCCTGTTCCAGTAGCTAGAATGTATTCTTTCATGGAGCAAGTACGGTGTTACATACTAAGACTCCCAGAAGAGACCTTCATCAGTTTCTTGGAGGGTCCCGTGGGAAAACTCCTTTTTCTATAAATTGGAGAAGAGAAGCAGATCTCGGTCTCATAATTTGGCAGGAGCTGAAGAAGTTCAAGATTTGCATCTAATATCTCTCCGTTAAACTGGCCAGGGCTGGAGTACATGAGTGAAAGCTCAGCAGTGGATAGGTGGAAATGTCAGAAAGTGTGCAGAGTGCTGCAGGGTGCTGTGTGTGTGCGTGTGAGTGCGTGCGTGTGTGTGTGTGTGCACGCGTGCGTGCACACGGAAGTGTGGAGCATGATGGGAACAGAATATGCTGGCTGAATTCCAAGGTTATCCCCCAAGCCCCTCCCCCTTGCTTGCTTGCTTACTAACCAGTTCCAGCTGTGCACAGTTCTGGCCACCACTTCCCATATTGTCTCTAGGAACTTATGACTAATTACATGAGTGTGTGAATGTGTGTTGTGTGTATCTTTAAAAACAGAAATTTCCAGGGTAACAACTGGGAAGGCAAGGAAAGCTCCTTCTTTTCTGACCCTTCAGGTATTTGAGGGGAAAACAGGCCAGAGGGTGACCTTTCACCTTTCTCCACATCAAGGGCACAGTCTGGACCGGCTTTAGCTTGGTTCAGACCTGTTTTTCAGTCCTCCGCTTCTCAGCTTCAGACCTGTGTATACCAGCCCTGCCCATCCCCACTGGGTAAGGGTGGGTGTTTGTGTGGGTTGCGTGGTAGGGGATGGTCAGGAGGGTGGTTTCTCTGAAGCCTACAAGCCTCGTACAGTTTTGCCTGTTGTCCAGAGCTCCACTGTCCCTGGTCATTAGTAAATGCTCTCAGAAGCCCCATCCTTCCTCCTACAGTCTATATAAAAAACACCCAGGAGGGCTGGGGATGTACCTCAGTGGTGCCACGTCTGCCTGGCAAGTGCAAGGTGCTAAGTTTGATTCCTGATACTGCAAAAAATAAATACATAAAGTAAAAACACTTAAGTTTTTTTTTTTTTTTTTTTTTTTTTTTTT